>JAJHZJ010000009.1:12195892-12360985 GCA_023548195.1 Bettongia penicillata ogilbyi | reverse complement strand
AATATCCTAAATATAACATTTGCTCAGGGAGTACTCAAAGGCTTAGGCTGAATGACCTCAATGGCCCCTTACAGGTGAAATATTCTATGACCTTCCATGAAAGATGACCTTTTCTGAACCTGAGTTGAAAGAAATTCAAAAGGTAAACTAAATCAATTAATTCTGTTATCCAACATAATCTTTCCTGGATGATTCACAGGGTACTTCAGGATCTTTTAATGATCTCAACTATTACCATTTTGAACAAATGTGCTAGTTAGGTCCTAATTATCAGAGCTCCTGGTTCACCCAATATTCTCATTTGTGTTTGCATTTTACCTATCTAGCCCTTGTACTACAGACTAATAAGCTAGGATGGACTCAACTAATTCACTTTACATTACTGTAAATCCAATGAGAGGGCTTTGGTAGAGCCAAGAGTAAGAGCAAATGCTCCTGATCCACCCAAATCCACTTCTTTCCACCCAGACAAAATACCTTCATTAACTCCTGCCACCAAGCAGGAATAATTTTTAAATTTGTGAAATTTAAAATGATTATAAAGATGAATTTTTTTGTTAAATAAAAGGCAAAAATCTGAAAATTAAAAACATGATTGCTTTCAAACTCAGATTTACACTTGTCAGATATACAATGGCTTCTTTATAGAGTCAACCTACTACTAAAAAGTATAAATATAATTGTCAAGAGAAAGAGAATGTGATTTTGAAAAAATGTAAGTAAGAAAAAGAAGTAAGATATAAATCTGGGAAGGCAGACAAAATTCTGCTTATCTATGTATCTATCAGTGAATTAGTCATTAAGCATTTATTGAGTATCTACTATGTGCTAGGCATACAAAACTAGGAGAACTCTTATTGAGTATCTTTTAGCAGTTTACCAAATTGATAAGAGATCTGTTTCATTTGACAATATGAAGCACACTGTCATGTGAATTGCTTAGGACAAACAATAATTTTTATTTGGTTTTATTCTGTGATAGCAATGGTCATGTGAATTTGGGGGTTTTACTGACCTTAAGCTGAAGCAGATTATCTGACCTAGACCAGATAAAACTGCAACCATATGGCTTCCCTAATTTGAGCTAGTTCTCTATCAGTTGACTGTTGATTTTCATGTCTTATATACATTTCATTGACCCTTTTGTTGCTTTTTTTAATTCTATGGTTTTATTGAATTGATAATGCTCCATGGAAACATGGAAAAGTTGTTCAGCACACTCATTAATGAGCACACTTCAATGAATGTTAGAGATATTGTAGTCAAGCATTTCAAAGATCAGTCAGGGCCACAGTGAAACAGAACAGTTGCAACAAAAAGAAAATATTCTTGAAAATAAAAAGCAACACTAAGAAGTGACAAACTATAGTTGCAGAACAGCCCAATTAATCCTTAGAAAATAAGCAGACTTTCAGAGGAACCTGGTAGCTGAAGAGGCTGTTACTGATGGATGCCTCTACAGTGACATACAAGCTTCTCAAAGTTGAAAGAATATCGTGCGTAATTTTTTTAAAACATTGCTAACTGCTACTATGAAGAAGGGAAGAAAGATCAAGATAGCACAAAGACTGCAATGCTGAAGATTAGAAAGACATAGAAAAGGTGGTGAAGTTGACCCTATTTTAAAGGGTAAACCAAAAATTTTGGCATAAAAAATCCAGGTTAGGTCTCTAAGATCTGGACTTTTTCATAGGGCTAGTTTTATATTTTATATTTTTATGATCCTGCACCCCTCAAAATGTTTTGGGGACTTTTTACTTCCCAGGTCTGGAAGTCTTCTCATTGAAGGAATGATGAATTCTGGTAAACATAGTAACATATTGAAAAGTAAAATCCTTCCAGAATTATAGGAATTCCCAAATAGAGAGGGAATACTGTAATAAAACTTTATGCAATTCAACACATGGCAAAAGGTTAAGAAATTTTAGAAATGGAAATAAGTAATAGGCTGGGAATTTGCCTGATAAAGCAAACTTCTTTGTCAGAGGTAAAAGAAACAAAACAAAACAAAAATTATAGGACACAATGATTTTTTTTTTAAAATGTGCTGACTGATTTGATGGTTCTACCCTTCCACACATACTTTTATTCTAAATTCTTTCTTATACAGAATGGTACTCCTGGAGAAAAAATTACAGATAGAATTGCAGACAATGTAAAAACAAAAAATACCAAAGAAAACATTTTTTTTTTCCATAAAGGAAAAGTGTGGGCTACATATACTCAAGACTAGACTTGGAACTTGTATTGATGTCAAAAGTACATTTAATATACAATGTGATGAAAGTGGAATTTCATAATGAAGAATTAAAGATTATTAAAATTGTGAACCCCACCTAATGTCATATAAAGCAAGTGACTATACCAAAAGTCTGTTACATATTAAAAGTTTTTCTAAGAGAGAATAAGTAATAATATTTATTGTATGTCAATAAATTTAATTATTTTACTTTGTCTCAGTTAATTTGTATGCAACAGCAATTCTGTATAGAAGAAATGCCCTTTTCAATGTTTTTCTTTTGCTCTCTGAAGATCTACTGCGTTTTCATTCATTTCAGTTCCATTAACCTCTTTCTTCCAAACACTAGGACAGGAACTATGTATACTTAATTGATATTATACAGCAGAGAGTTCAGTGCCATAAAAGAATAAATGTTTCTTAAATCATCGAATCACAGATCTGGAGTTATTTCTAAGTTACCTTTGAAATTATGCATCTAATAAGCTCCTTTCACAAACAAATTTATTGAGAGCACAAAAAGTAAAACAAACTTTCTTTCAGTTACATAGATAGTTTAAGAGCAGATCTTGGATTTGAAGTCAAGTTCTTATATGATAATTGTTGCTGTTCAGTTGTTTTCAGTTGTGTCTGACTCTTTGTGACCCCATATGGGGTTTTCTTGACAAAGATACTGGAATGGTTTGCTATTTCCTTTTCCAGATTACAGAAAAGGAAACTGAGGCAAACAGAATTAAGTGACTTAACCAGTCCCACAGGTAATGTCTGAGGCCAAATTTAATCTCAGGAAGATAAGTCTTTCTGACTCCAGGTCCAGCATTCTACTACATCACCTAGTTGCCCCATTTATGTCCCAAACCCAATGTTAATTTCCCTGTACCATACTACTTTTTCTTCTCCTGAGTCTGATATTTTTTTGAAGGAAGATGGAACTTTTAGAAAAATGAGAATGGGATGGAAGGGAATATATCAGGAGATAACAATTAATATCATGACAATTAACATCTTGGTATCTCTGACCTCAACAAAGTCCTACTCCAAAGCCTCACAGTATGAAGGTGATCTTATTTAGATTACCAAAGGTGGATAAGCAAAGAATGACAAAAGGCTTTGATTGTAAACTGGCAACAAACTCTGTCTGCTCCATGAGGGCAAGCCAAGGATGTGCTTATCACTAGACATCTACCCCTTTGGCCATGGCAAACAATGAAACAAAGAAAAATACAAAATGGCCCTCAGTTCTACATAACCATCTTATACTTTTGAAGTAACAGTAGCAGAACACCAAAAAAAAAGAATACAACTTTAAGAGTCACATTTTTGCTTAAACTGTCTACAAACATTAATTGTAGATACTTCAAATGTGAGATCCTTGTCCATTGACCAAAGAGAAAGTATACTCTTTGAGGAACTTAATTATGTCAAATTTGACATTCTCAAAATAAAAAATGTATACATTTTCAATAGCAATAAAATATTTTCAACATAAACAATACCAAAAGATGAAACCCATAATAAATGAGAGGCTAACTCACAGGTTCTTCTTGTACATGCAAATAATGGAATTAGCAGAGTTGATTGTGCCATGCCCCCAAAAGCAATAGGAAACCTAATTTCATGGAGCATTTGGTTACCTGGTATTGTGGTAGTATGATTAAGTATTTACAAAATGATCCACAGAAAAATAATTCCAGCAAAACTTCAATTTCAGAGGACATGTAGGAATGTATTAGAATAAGCTCAAATTGTACTCTGCTATTTTGTGCAAGGCAGAACTCCACCTACTGATCTCCCTGACTTCCTTTAATTCACAAATGAAATTCCATCTTTTACTGGAAGTTTGCCCCAACAACTTTTAATTCCAATGCCTTCCTTCTGTTAATTAGTACCTTTTATTCTCCATGTACTTTGCTTTGTAAATATTTGTTTGAATGATGTCTCCTCCATGAGACTGTAAGCTCCTTGGGGGCAGGAAATGTCTTTTGCTTCTTTACATATTCCCTATGCTTAGAGCAGTGCCAATCATATAATAGGTATTTAATATTGATTGTCATAATACACAAACTAAAACAGATACTGCAAATGGACAATAAATAGATTGGAGAATTGAAAAGTGTGAGATAGATTTCCCTTGAAAAACATCAACACTTTTTATAAACCCCAAGCTTCCCCTTGAAACAAAAACTCAACTTTTTAACATAAATATTCTTTTAGCAGAAATCCCAGTGAGGTTGGGATTCATGGAACACCACAGTTTCATAAAAATTAAAGTAGAATTTGAACCAAAGGATAATGATGAGGTGGTTTGTAGGTACATGGGGGCTACAATATAGTAAGAATGAAGACCTACACAGGAAAGCAGCCTACAGGATTTCTAACATACATAAACAGAAAAATAACTGACTGGACATGAAATGAGAATACGGAACAACATGGAACAATAACCATGTATTCCTCTGCTATTTATTCAATGGCTTGAAAAGTAGAAAAAGCCACCTAGTGTGTTAGATGGGTGTTCTGATTAAGATTTGGATGAAGACATGACCAATAGTTACAGAAGACGGGCAGAAATGAATGAGTATGGCCAAGACTCAGGATCATTTGTGATCTGAAGGCATAGCAATGATCTCTGAAGCCAAGTATTGAACTAAATAACTGTCATAATGAAGAATTTTTAGTTTAAAAACCAGCAATGTGGAATGACTGAGGAGATCGGTGTCTCCAAGGTGGTAAACTGGTAGGTAAGGGTGCTGCCTACTGACTTTTATTTTCTGGAAGTTAAAAAAAATATGAGCATATCAAATAATAAACATAATAATAAAATTCTTGAACTCCCAGTGCATTTTAACTGCACAGTATTGAAGGCATTTTTTTACACTGAACATTTTAGTTATGAAGAGAAAGATATTAAAAGCAGCAATTAAATAATGCTTTGGGCAAATTATAGACTGAAAATTCTGTTTTTCCAGATAGAATACAAAAGTATTCTGGTAGCCATTTTCAAATAATTTAAAAATCACCACCAGTGCCATACCTGAATTGAAACATTCTTTCATTTTCCATTTTTTTTGTTGTAATCACCTATTTAGAAGGTATCTATAAAACTTCACAAGTAAGTTTAAGAGGAAGCAATTATCTGACTTCTCAACATTTATGGTTGACTAATTAAGCAAGTCATGAACCAATAAATAGCAACATGTACTCTTGGTTGTCATGTCAACCATACAAAAATATTTCATTTTTCTTGCAGTAAGTATTCTAGGGTTTAACTGATGACTCACTTCAATATCGTTAGGAAGCTTGAGGATGGTTGCAATAATTATACACAAGACCAAAAACTACAAATAAGGTCCCCAAGTTTGCCCTCCAAATATGAGGGGACAAAGAAATGTCACTCTCTACAAGTCAGTAGAAGTCAATGCAGCTAGGGATGGGGGTGGTGGTGGGAAGAATGAACACATAATGAATGAAGTTAGTCATTTACAGAAGCAACCTACCGAATGAGATAGTTTTGTTCTTTTAAAGCAAGGAGGTTAAGGTGACTCCATAGAAAGAAGTATATGGATGTAAAATGTAACCAAAGTTAAATTTGAAATTGGGTAACAAGTCCTACATGGGGAGGCATTGTGATAATATATTTGATAACTGATGAACAGTGGGAAAAAAGAGAATTAGAGAGTAAAGAGTCAAGTGTTGAACCAACATCAGACAAGAGGAAAGGTGTCCTGACTTGACCAGGTTAGACAAGTATCTGGTTCACTTGGCAGATCTGTAGAATAGAAATGAGTGTGCCTGGTTATCATAGCTTGATAGTTACCAGTGAATCTTTCAATTTCAATTTGGTTGTTTAAGTAGACTTTCCTACTGGGAAGCAAATGTGCTAAATAGCAATATAAACATCTGGTCTGTTCATCAGATCCATTTGTCACTGTCATCTAATAAATTGGCATTTATGCTTACTAGGATTCCTTCTGTATTGGGTAGCATGCATCAGTGGCCCTCCAAGCCTGATCACTTCTGAGTGAACTGATAAAATTAAGGTCCCTAACCTTAAAAACTGAGGACCAAACTGTAGATCTATAGAGATATCACTTAATATACCCTGAGAAGCACCAGAGGCTCTGGTGACATCTTTTATATCCATCAGTGAGATATTTTGTATTACTTGTTTTTTAGAATGTAAGTTCCTTTAGGACAAGGGACTGTCATTTACTTTTGCATGCCCTTTAGCAAATCTGATAATGTTTTCTGTTTAGTAAGTGAATTATTTTGGTGTAATTATATTGGAGCACATAGATGGCTCAGTAGGGCACCAGGCCTAGAGTCAGGAAGACCTGAGTTGAAATTGAGTCTCAGAAACTTCCTTGGTGTGTGTGGCCCTGAGCAAGTCACTTAATCCTGTTTGCCTCAGTTTCCTCTTCTATGAAATGGGGATAATAATAGTGCCTACTTTCCAGGATTGTGGTAAGGATCAGATAATAATTGTACAGCACAGTGCCTGACACATAGAATACACTATATAAATGGTAATTATTCTTGTTACTGTTAAAACAGTGCTAGACTTGGGATCAGAATACTTGTTCAGATCTCTCTTCTGACAATAGTTTATGATTACAGATGAACCTCAGTTTTGTCATGTAAAATGGGTATAATATCTATCTATTGACTACTTCATAATGTTACTATGATAAAATGTAGAAAGTTCTTTGACACTTTTAAAGTGTTACATAAGAGTAAAGAGCTATTGCTATCATTCTTCTTACTTATGATAATAGTAAAATTTCATCTAGTTTACAGCAATTAGGAGAATCATATTGATTTTTAAAAATATGTTTAATGAAATTTAATTTTTATGGCAACTTTGTAGAAAATATAAACTACTTAAAAATAGTAGTACCAGAGTGTTTATTTTGTTTGATAGTTTGAACCAACTTTTTCATTACACTTCATTCTGAAACGGACAAAGAGAGCTACTTATCTAAAATACTGAATCAAAGAACTTTAAGGAATGAATCATTTTTCTTTGTCAGCCATTACCTTATTTTCTTTTACAGAAGTAGAGCAAAGTACATGAGGATACATGGTTTCTTTAAGTACTCTTCCATCAGCAGGATATAAACTTTTTGAAAGTCCACTGGGTGAAAAAAAAAAAAGAAGTTTTAAAGAAATGTGGACCTGTTTATTTGCAGTATATGTGTATCACTCCCCTTACTTTTTAGGTCCAGGATTTGCCACTTAAGTTTCTAAACTCAGTTAGAAACTGTTAGGTTAATTATTACAAGTGACTTCTTTTTGAAAACCCGGCACCAGCTGTACAAGTTCTACATGGCTAATCTCATTCCTCCATCCCCTGCTGTTTAATACAAAGGCTGAAATCTACCAAGCTTAGGGTAAATCTTCAAGTGCCAAAGTGGTTTTGTTCTGGTTTTTGATCATGGGCAACATGCAGGGACTTTCCTATAATAAACCTCCCAAAGTTCATTTTCTACCTGAACATTATGTGTGCGGTCCCCATCTGAGCCCACCTGTTCAGCAGCTGATAGATGTAACTGTGACCATCTTCTGTCCAGATGATGATTCGGTGAGCGGCCAGCACCTCTCCACCAGCAAAAACCTCCCTGCTTTTACTGACTTGAGTGAGCAGGAGGGAAAAATCACAGTAATCATAAACCTAAAAAAGAAAGCCTATGCTTTCCATCAGCAGTAAGCAATGTGTACTCATTTCTATCAATGTGATTACTGTTTAGGTTAATTTATGGGCAAGTCTCAAGTGTACATTATATTTTATCCATATAGACATACAAAGAACAACTTAATACAAATGTGGGCATTCAGCTATTGTCTTTCCTTGATACTTAATGTTCAGTTGATTTGATTAAATTATTATCATTTCAGGGTGGCCCTCTATAAAGCCAAATCATTTCTAATAGATTCAGCTACATCATATACTGAAATGAAAAGAGCATTTTCAAAGGGTGACACTTTCACTTTTCTCTCAGGACAAGCTGGAAGCTCAGTGATCTTGGCATTCAGTGCACTCCACAGCAAAAGAGGACGTTAACATAATAAGAGAGTGAAAAGTAGAAGTCCTTAAAAAGATAAACTATTTCAATAACATGACAATATTACTTTAAATTCTCAAGAAGAGGCATCAATTTTTTTAAAAACTCTTCTGTCTAAATATGCTCCCTGCTATAACATGAATGATTATCCATAGACCAAAAGTACAGAAACTATAAGTAGAGTAAAAAAAAAACAAAACAAAACCTGATGCAGCAAAGTAGAAAGTATTTGTCCAGAGCCCCAGATTAATAATCCAAAAGATTTATACTGTATTTAAATTGTAATCTACTTTTTAACAAAATATGATGAGAGCAAAGAAATTCACTGTGTTTGCACACTACCTGCCAATGCTTGGCAAATACCACCAACAGAAGTCTTTCCGTGTAGGTACAGAATCTTATCGTCCGGCAGTTGGGTGAGTCCAGAGATTTGGATTCTTTTTCATAAATATCTTTCTTTTCCTTTGTAAGAAGTTGACATATGTTAGTACTAACATCTAATGCTTTAGGTTAATACACATAATAAAATGTTTCCAACATATTTATACCAGATCACATCACTTTTTTATGACTTCAAAAAGTTATCTCACAAAATCAGTTGAAAAAGAAATGGAGAGTGTTCCACATGTACTAGAGTGCCTTACATATAGATGTTGTGTTTGTCGTTCATTTTCTAAGAGGACCATGACATCAGGGAAATGATAATATGACTTGCACTTGACTTTGATTTGAGTGAGAGAGGACTGTGCAAGGTCATCAGCCTCGCTTTCTCCTCCAGAGCCCTCTGGATCCAGTGACCAGATATCAATCAGGATGACTAGAGATGGTCCAGGATGCAATGGGAAACCCTGCCCCTTTTAAGCTAAGGTCTTTTCAGGTACTCACTTACAGTGAGGAAACACCCATTCACCTCTCCCTCTCCTTCCCTTTTCCAAAGGAAGGTAAATTTTGATGGCCAAAAGCCACCCAGTTAGCTTGGGATTTACTGTCTAGATTCCTTTCTTTCTCTCTCTTTCTTTCTTTTACCCTTTTTTTTTTCACAAAATCTTAAACCCAGTTCACTCTGAAGACCACAGATTGGACCATAATAGTTCCCTAATCAAGCTCCACTTAATGGCTGCATTTTGGGCCCTCCTAGCTTAGAGTGAATGTCAATAGTCACTATTTCTCTTTTGGCCAGCAACTCTGAGGGTCTTCCCCTCCCGGCTTGATTTGACACACAGAAGTCATTCAATAAGTATTTGTTTAAATATAAACTCCCCTGTTTAGCTTTCAAAACTGTTTACAACTAGCTTCAAACATATGTTTACACCTTCGGGAGGCATTCCTCTTCTGCTTGCACTGTCATCCAGTCTTTCTCTTCATCACACACAGAACATTATACCTTATCTCTGCAGACACTAACTTAAATGGACGTACCACATTCCTGATGTGTTCCTTTCCTTTCTCACTGAATCCTCTCTATCTTTCTTTAAGACATAGTTCAAGCACTATCTTTTGCATGAAACTTTTCCTGATCTCCCAAGTTACTAATGCCTTTCCTCTCAAATTAACTTACATCTAACTACTTCACATATGTCAGCATTTATTCACTTTATATTTATGCTATATATGTTTTTATATGTACTTGGCTCTTATTAGAATACAAGCTCTTTGTGAACAGGGACTGTGTCATTCTTTGGACTTATATCCCTAGTACCCAATAAATTTTTATCGATTGGTGGTTATGATATATATTTTTTGGGTTCAGTATTTCTGCAATCTCTCACAGCCAGGAAGGTCCAAGTTAGATCAAAAGCCCTCCCTTGGATGAGACAGTCAACAAGCATTTATTAAGCACCTATTATATGCCAGGAACCATACTCAGTACAAGGGATACAAAAAAGGGCAAATGAACAAAAATACAATTCTTTCTCTTGAAGAATTCAGTGTAATGGGGAAGACAACCTGCAAACAACTACTTACACATAAGATATAGACAAGATACATTGGAGACAATCAACAGAAGGAAGGCACTAGTATTAAGGAGAATTACTAGGAAAGATTTCTTATAGAATGATGGATTTTAGCTGAAACTTGAAGGAAGCCAGGAGACAAAGATGAGGAGAAAGGAACTACAGGTTTGTAAAAACGCACAATCAGGAGATGGTGTATCCTTTATGAGCAACAGCAAGGAGGACAGCAACACGGGATTGAACAGTACATTGGGAGCACTACGGGTGAAACTAGACCTTTAGAACAAATTGTTGTTCAGTTGTAATCCAATTCTCCGTGACCTCATTTGAGTATCTTGGCAAAGAAACTGGAATGGTTTGCCATTTCCTTCTCCAGTTCATTTTGCAGATGAGGAAACTGAGACAAGCAGGTCAAGGCAAGTGACTTGCCCAAGGTCATACAGCTATTAAGTATCTGAGTGCAGATTTGAACTGAGGAAGATGAATCTTCCCAACTCCAGGCCTGGAACTCTATGCACTGTGCCACTAACTGCTCTTTTAGAACAACTCCTTTAACTAATAGAGAAAGCTATCCTTTAGCACATCAGCAGTCTGTAATTGCTAATGTTCTTGCGATGTTAGAATATCTCTGATACCATTGTTTACAGTTTCAATGAAGTAACTTCAGAAATAAATGTGTCTTAAACATATCATCACTTTATCTCTTGCCAAATCCAGTGAGACATTCTTCAATAACAGTGAAAAGTTCCTTCAAAGGAATGTAAGAACTGCCCCTAACAGTGAGGCAGAGGATTTGCAGATCTACAGTTGCAGGCAGTAACATACACTGTCAATTTTGTTGCTTTGTGGTTTGGTTTCGCTTAATTGTTTTCCTTGTTATAAGGGAAAGTTCAATGAGTAGCAAAGGGTTCATCAGAAAATGACTATGAAGTTAAAATAAAATACCCAGAAGTAATCAATAAGAGAAGAGATCCAAAGTTATTGTCAATACTTTCTCTATCCCACACCAAACCCATCATCACTACTAAATATGCAAACGTTTATGCCAAAATGTAAGGCGATTATGATTTTAGCATACTTTCTGGGACCTTCCCCTCCACCCCTACTTCTTTTCTCTCTCAGCTCCATTTAACTACAAACCATTTAACATGTAACTACCAAGACAAGGCGATTACTAAAAAGCTCCACCAATTCTTACTCTTTTCATATTCCCACTGCCTAACTCTTAGAGGAGAAACATTATTCCACAAAACTGACCTGAATGCTACTTATGGAAGAGGACAGATTCCAAACTTTAAGATCTCCAGTTACGGAAACCACCAGGAGAGAATCCTCTGTTAAAAAAAAAAAAAAGATATGAGCTGACCACTGAGCAATTCAATCACAAAAAGGACATCTTATCTATAGGCTATCTCCTTTGGAAAGCTGTATTAATGTATACACACACACACACACACACACACATATACATAGATATATATATATGCATATATACACACATATATACACACACACTCTTTTTATTTAAAAGAAAATAACAAACCTTTTAAATGTTTGCTTATAAAACAAATTTTAGATCTAGTGTCCTGTCATCAGCAAACTCCCTTCCCCTGTATAGGCAATTATTTTAGAAGATGAACCTTATATTTTTGCTTCATAAAATACATATCAAATTTAACTCTTAAACTGTCCTTTCATCACTATATCCTCAGATAAAAGGAAAAGTATAGAAAAAAACTGGTCATTTTTAGCAAATTCTTGTCAGCCATTACTGAAACATCTCAAGCAGGGCTGGTTTACAAGAGGCAGTCTTTTCTGACTGTATCTACAATGCAATCTGTTTCCAATGTCTTGGGCCATTCATTTTGCTGTCCCCATCTTTCCTTAGCCCTTTCACAATTACTCTGTTCTTTCCATTATAAAGGAGTCAATCTCACATAAGTAAGCTGCTCCCTTGACCAGGTAACACAAGCAAATGTTCTTGATTAGGATGTGATCTGAATTTAACAAATACCTCTCACCTAGTATTCATCAGTATGCATATTTTCCTATGCAACCAATTAAGACATTTCAGTGATAACATGTCTACACTGCCCCAGGTTACTTCATGCACTGTACCAAACATATACCTTGAATCCTCATGGAATGAACAATGCACATGCAGTTGATCCAGTCAGGAGATTGAGAGGATATAAAAGTGTGAAGTATTGTCAAGGTCTTGGCATCAATAATGAGGATATCTTGATATTCTCCACAACACAAAAGCCAGCCATCTCCTGTCATTCGAAAGGCGCAGTGATAGTACTGTCCAAACACAATCCAATTGTTTTTAAAGTTAATGCAATTGAGGCACAAAGTGCTTGTGTGTGTGGGTGTGTGTGTGCATGCGTGTGTGCATGTGCTCACATGCATGTGTCTGTGTATATTTTTGGGATACGAGATAGGATTTATGGTGAATTCATCTTTGGTGCCTCAGTCTCCTTACCTATAAAATGAGGAAAGTATTCCATTCCATTTCTAAAATTCTGTAACTTGACAGTTCTAAGTTGTCAAATTTTTACCTCAAACATGAACTTATTTTTCATGATATAAAAACTTGTATTTTATGAAAAAAATTCTTAATCGTGGGAAGTAAAACACTTTGATTAATTCAAGTCTATTCCTTGTAACATTTTTTAATGAAGACAACTTCCAACTCTCTTCTTTTCTGTATTAAGCATTTAATTTTAAATCAAAGTAATTTTTGCAGTAATTGCATTTTTGAGTTATTTCTATTACTGACAATTCTGTTTCTATTAATTTCTATTCATGATGATTAATTCTATTAATAGTTCATTCTAGCCTTGGCGAGATACCTTCTACCTATACACATTTATGATCAGAGTTGGCCAGATTAAAGTATATAGATAAGAAGGCATAGTAGAAATCCTCATGAAAGACACTAGAAATAATATCAGCATCATATAAGTGAAAAGAAGGGTTTTATCCTTTCTAAAGGCCAAAGGGAAAGTAAATACAATCTTTTTAAAAAAGACAAATCACAAAATTTTCTATATGAAAAAAACATGGATATAGGTTTATCAAAGATATGTGTATTTAGCAATCATCAATCACTATGCCAGGGGACTGTTAAAGATCTATGCAACCTGTCTCCTGACAGAGAGGTGATATGAGATGTATAATAAATAAAAAATATTTGGGGGGAGAGAAAAAAAATTCACGTATTTAGGAAATGTATATTTTTAAGAAACTAAAATGAAAATAAAATTGCTTGAACAACATTTTTAACAGAAGAAATTGAAATACTGAATTACTGCACATGCAATCTTTATATATTAAAAGGTTCCCCTTTTTAATCTTTAGGGTAAATTATATCTGTGAGTAGGTGAAGGGAAATCCCTTAAGTACAATCCCTTAAAATGTCTCCACCCCAGTGATTCAAGTTGTAAAAGTCTGAAATATCCCATAAGAAGCAGATGCAAGATGTACTTACACAGATGGCTGTGTGTCTATAAGGGAGGGTTGCAGACTCAATGCACTGGCCACTGGTGACATTCCAAACACACATCTCCCTGCCAGAGATAACTTTGTATTATTCTCTATCATTTCCACTCAATTGGCTGGAATAATTTCGTGCCACCAAGTTTTTCTTTAGTGCTGCACTTAAGTGCAGCCTGATCGTTTATGTGGCTTTTTGTTACAGATTACTGGGCAAGAAAACGTTGTGGTCATTAGCAGGGGATGACACACGGTATCTGTTTCTTTTTGTTTTGGTAATTACACCTGGCGGCAACCTTACTTTAAGGCCAGACCTGGTCCACGACAAATTGTGCAGGGATGGCCATTATGGCTCCTTCAGAATGACACCAGAATGATCATTCCGTGCAACAGCATCCTCCTGAAAATGGCTCATTTCACCGAGCTTAACCTGTACCTTCTCAAAAGCATGAATGCATCTTGTGTTGCTCAATTGGGCTCTCAGGCTTAAGCTAAGCGATCTTGTGTTAAGAATAAACAGTGCCACCTAGAGGCCAGTCTTGGTCTACACCCATCATCTCTACCAGCCCAAGCAAAAATGTCAACCCACCCTAAAATAATCCTTGCAGATTAATATTTAAGCAAGATTATCTCCACCTAGTTTACATGGTTATACCTACAACAGATAGTATGAAATTGTCTCATGATATATTTATTTAAACAAAATTTTTCACATAGTTTATACAGTTGTATATACAACCAGTTAATGAAATTACCTATTTATATACGTGTATGTGTGTATGTATGTACATGCATATGTGCGTGTGGTGTGTATGTATATACATACATAAACATGCATAAATACACATGTGTGTATACATGCACACATATATGCATATACACACATCCATATTTAAAGAAAATGCATCTAATTTACATAGTTATACAACAGATAGTAATGAAATTATATCCACACATTAATACTGCCCACAAGTTCATAAGACCTCACAATTCTAGAGTTAGAAGAGACAATCTAGCTCATCAAAATTCTATAGATAGATTCCAGGACGTCCATGATCTTGGACAGGAAAAAAATTTGCTTCGTTATTTTAATATGGCTGATTCCCTTTGAAATCCTGTGTTTTATTTTTGAGGCTATACCAGACTTCCATAGGCTTTATCAGACTAAAAGATGTGGAAGAAAAACAGATTGAGAAACCTTGATCCAACCCTAATCTGCCTTTCTCATTTTACAGATGAGGAAACTGAGGCCCTAAGAGATCAAATAATTTGCCCCAAATCATATAGGTAATAGATACCAGAAGAGGGATCTGAATGTAGGTCTTGTGACTCTAAATCCAGTACTGTTTTCAATATACTATGCTACTTCTGAAGTTTGTTATCTTCTTTTCATGTATGAAAAAAAGCATTTTTAACAGTTACTGTTAAAAGTTCATAGACTGAGAGCAGGAAGGGAGCGCAGAGACCATCTAATAAGCTTCCTCATTTTACAGATGAAGAGATTGAGGACTGGAGAGACTAACTGATCTGTCCCCCAAATCCCTCAGGTTCTAAGCATCAGAGGCTGAATCTGAACTTGCGTCCTCTGATTTCACATTCCATGTATTCTGGTCACACGTTAAGCTCTTCAATCTGGATAAAGATAAAATTCCCAAGCAAGAAAAAAAATGAAAACTTTACAAGATTTGGAAGACAATATTAGAATCTAAGAGCAATACAAAATTGGCAAGAAATATGACATGAGTAATGGTTTACTTTTCCCCCTTCTTTCCTAATATTAAAAATTCTAAATATAAATATAGAATAGTTGCTATGGAGCTAGAAGAGCCCTTGAGTACAACTTCTTCATTTCAGACCCAGAAAAGTTATGTGACTTGTTCATGGTCACACAGGTACCAAGCAGCAGACTTAGAATTTGAACCCTGTTTCTTTGACTCCAGAGCGAATGTTCTCTCCATTCATATCATGCTTCCCATATCCAGCTATTGAATAATCAAAGGTGTTTGGGATCTATTAAGGGTTACAATAAATCCCAAGGCATCAAAAGTTGCTAAAAACAAAACAAAGCAACGTAGTCCATTAGTCTACCTTTCATCAAAATGTCTAATCATCTATTTCTCCCTCACCAAAACAAAACAAATAAAATACTATCACTGTACATCTTGAGCTTTACGGAGAGCCTATTCCAATTTGATGGTGAACATCAATTCCCAGGTTATACCACCTGATAGATGTGACTAAGCTAGAAACCGTCTAAGTACAGTATGTCAGAACAAGAATATATCTGTAGTCCAAGGTACAGTTGGAATTAGGGAGATGTCATTTGGAGATGTTCTTTACCCAAAGACAGGGTCCATCAGGTGCTAAGTTATTATGGAGTCCATGAACCCTCTATGGTAGGGAGAATTTGTGATCTCCAGGGATGGACTGAGGCAACTGCCAACACTAGTGGATCCTTTGAAGCACATTTTCTACTCTAAATTTGGAATGAGATCCACCAAGATTTCACCACAAAACAATGGCTCTTAGCCTCCCAAAGATGTGTAGAGGGGAAGTGAAAACAACAGAAAACAAATGATTTGTTTAACACACATAGCTTGGCATGTTACAAGGGAACTGGAGAAATTGTTCACCTCTTAACAAGAAGTGTACTCTCAATATTGCAAGTGCAGTCTTTTCTTTTCCCCAGGCAAGTACCTTTCTTAAAGATTGACCTGACATAGTCTAAGTCCTCTTATATCTCTAAGAAATAAAATCCAACATTTCCCAAGTGAAAAACACCAGTATACAACCAACTTTATGTTTCATATTCCAAGAGGAAAGGAAAGGAGATACAGTGTAATTGGTGGGAGAGTGAAAAGTTATTTTTCTCCCTCTCTGTGACCAGAGCTCAAAAGCCTTCAGTGAATGTCTCATGGGGGAAATCTGGTGCCATCACTAAGAAATGAAAACCTATAATGAAGCAAATTCACTATAGCAGTCAGGTGGTACAGTGGATAGAGCACTGGACTTAGAGTCAGGAAGATTCATCTTCTTCAGTTCAAATTTAGACTCATACACTTACTAGCTATATGATCCTCTCAAGTTATTTAACCCTGTTTGCCTTAGTTTCCTCATCTGTAAAATGAACTTGAGAAGGAAATGGCAAGTCATTCTAGTATCTCTGCCAAGAAAATCCCAACTGGGTCATGAAGAATCAGACACAACTAAAAAAGAACTACGCAGCAACAACTGAAGCAAAGTAAACAGATGCTGCCTTAAACACACAGCATTGCTCTTTTAAGATTTGACACAGAGTATGTTTTCATCTTTTCAAAAATGTTTCTCCATCAGATGTGGAAAGTGTGCTGGATTTGGCACCAGAGGTCTTTAGTTCAAATCCCAGCTCTACTACTAATTACCCATGTCACCGTCGGCAAGTTCTGGCGCCCAATTTTGTCCTTTATAAAATGAGGAGCTAAGACTATATAAACAGTCAGTGAAGCCCCTTTCAGGTAGCAGTCTATGATTTCTTACCACTCTAGGATGATTGCCATATGTGGCATCATTATCTCTGTTTGGAATTAGTTTGGACTATTTTCTCTAACTAATCCATGAAGGAGGTGTCTACCTTCGCCATTATCAACAAAACACCCAGAGGACTTTGCTAAAATATTGGGGAAAAAAATCAAAAGAGGCTGGAATTTGCTTCTGCTTTAGAAGTAAGAAACTCATTTATAATAACACTCTACTCTTTATACTATGGCCTTTCAAGGTTTCATGATGAGTGCCTTGTTTTCATAAATGTCAAAAATCACCTTCATACTGGTGGAAGAAAACCAAGATGACAGCACCCTAGCCCTGAGATGTGCCTGCCCTGCCTCTGCATGTGTTCCATGTACTAAGTACAAGTAACAAAGACTTCAAGAGTCCAGGCTTTTGTAAATAAATATTCAGCGGCCTTCCTGTTACTAAACAGGTGTAGGACAGTGGGGAGCCTGTATTGTTCTAGGAAAATAAACTCATACATGGAATTTTTCTGCCTTCAAGAGGGAGCCTATCTGTAAAAGTGGGTCATAACTTACTTCCTTTTTTTATAAAGGAAGGCTTCCTAGGAAGGATTTCCTAAGTCACCACTAAAAAAATGTGTTTGGCAAGATAATGCAACTTTTTTTCTTGCAAGAATTCAACACTCATTAACAAGTTTTGAAAATGCCTTTGAAATAGATAGTAATGAAATGTTGTTGTGCTATTAGAAATAAGAGCAAAGATGGCTTCAAAGAATCATAGGAAGACTTGTGTGAATTGATACAGAATGAAGTAAGCAAAAAGAGAACAATTTATAAAATCAATATTGTAAAATAAGCAATCTTTTAAGAACAAATTTAAGAACTTTGATCAACTAAATGATCAACCATGCATCCAGAGAACTGAGAAAGGCTGTCCATGTCATAACAGAGAAATGTTAGACTAATACGAAGAGTAAGAAATACATTTTCAGGTATGAGCAATGCAGTAATTTGTATTTAGTGTTCTTAGGTGATAAAAGGTTTCTGTACTTCTCAAAAGATGGAGGGGGGAGGGGAAATAGGAGAAATGGAGAAAAAAGAGAAAAAAATGAATATTTTAACATTGAAAATAAAATACACAAAAATAAAACTTTTTTAAATTCCTAAAAGATATTAATGTGTTCTGTGGTTGGGCAAGATAAGCTAATTTTTTTTTGTATCTTTCTTTAATGGAGTACAAGATTCTGCTGAAAAGTGATGGAATGGATTCTGACAACCCCACAGTTAAGTATTTTGTCAATCCAATGCATGCTAAGCCTCTGCATTTACACCTGTCAAACCTAGGTTGGTCAAAGAAGCTGGCACTGTCTATGGATTACAATTATACCTATAGCCATCCAGGAGTTAGTGCCACTCCTAACCCAGAAGGGTAAAGAACCATCCCTCAAGACATTATTTAAGTTACGAGGTACCTCAGAAGCCATCTAGCCCAACAAATATCTGTCTATAAATGTTCAAAAAAAGCAGTTAATCTGTTCTTGAGGACTTTGAGCAAAGTGTCTGCTTCAGCAACCCATTCTACTGGGAGATAAACTGAATTCTCAGGAATTCTCTTTCTTTACCTTGAGTCTAAATCTGCCTTTCCGGAACATCCATTAACTGCTGTCCTCCTGATCCAAGTAAATCTAATTTCAATTCTGCCCATCAGCTCTTCAAACACTTCAGAAGAACTATTGTATTCAACAATCCAAAAAACAAACAATTCTTTTCCCCTGACTAAAAGTCCCCCACACTTCTTTCAACTGATCCTTGCAAAAGCAAGGTCTTAAGAGCCTTTACAATCCTGATTTTTTTCCTTTTTAAAGTGTGGCATCTTTTTCTTATTATTCTATGTTACAGAAATGCTTATTTTGTTTCATAAATTGAAAATAATTTCTTTTAGAAATGTGGTTCTAAGACTGAAATGGAAGCAAATATTCCAGATGTGGTTTCAAGACAGAAAACTGTGATAGCATATACACTTTTCTTAGCAATGGGATATATGGTAGAAAGTATAGCTATTGTTAAATGCTACAAAGCTATAATTTCATGTGAAGATGAAGAAAAGTAGCCAATGGAAAAGCTATGGTACAGTAACGAAACATCAGAAGCAGGCATAAGGCCCATTGATAGTGGGTGAAACGACTGAGTTTTATAATCAGCATGCCAGGTAAGGATCCAAGAAAGTGAGAGCCAAAGATTAGGACAAGATCAGTCCATGGCAAACAATAGCACACAGCACATTGTCACAGAGATCAGGCTAAGAAGTGGAATAATATTCCAGACAGATAAACTGGAAAGCAATTACCAAATTATGAGTGGTCCCTGAAATGTAAAGATGAGAGGAGATAAAATTCCTTGTAAGGGGGAAAACTGAAGGTTAGCAGCTGAAGGCAGATGTTAATAGAGATTAGCAGGGTCTGGTGCCCTAATACCTAATAAATTTTTACATTCATCTTAGCCCATCCAGGATGGAAACAGGTCTATGAAGCTTATAGTCACTCCAGGGAACCCTCTTCTTGGTTCACACTAGCCTGGAGAATCTTCCAAATCTCCAGCAGAATAGAGTTACTCTGGCAATCATTTTAAACAGGACACACACCTCATCTCTATCTCATCAATGATCTTGTGAACCTTGAAAATGTCTAAGTATAGCATTGTGCACTGGAAATTGTGCTAGACTGGGAGTCAGGAGACCTGATTTCTAGCCTCGGCTGGGTCACGAATTGTTTAGGCTTCAGCAAGTCATTTTCCTTCATTTTACCTCAGTTTCTTCATTTGTAAAATGAAGACGTAGGGTTAGGTGATCTCTTAAGTCTCTTCTAGCTCTAGAATTCTATAATCCTAATATCATGTGATTTTTGGTACAAAGGAAAAGTTCTCATCTACAGAAAAGTACTTTGCAAATTTTAAAGGACAACAAAATATGAACTATTAGCAAAAGCAATGAATAGTTACTTACTCACCCATCGTCAGCAGCACTCACAATGTATGGCTGTTTTTCAAATTCTCTTGCTTTCGCCAAACATGTTATAGAAGCGGTGTGCCCAAAGAGAAGCTCTTTAGCTGAAATCTCCAAGTGGCAACATGAAAGTTGTTAAATAATTATATATGGTTCTAATCCATAAAATCGTATTACATTTTACATAATGGCGATGCTATTCGGAGGACCAGGGCAGGCATCAGGAAGACTTGAGCTCGAATCCAACCTCAGACATTTCCTAGCAGTGTGACCCTGAGCAAGTCATTTAACCCCTTTTTGCCTCGGTTTCCTCATCTACAAAATAGGGATAATAATTTCATCTACATCCTACAGTTGTTGTGAGGATAAAATGAGTTAATCATCACAAAGCAATTAGTACAGTGTCTGGCGCATAGTAAGTGCTATGTAAATGCTGGCTATTATTATTAATATCAAATATCAGAACTCTTTTGTTAGTCCTAACAGTGGGAAACATCAGTATTAACTACCTTGTCTTTACTTCATGTAGTTAGATTGAAGATAGCTTAGTGTGACCTATCATATATCTAAATCCATATTATGAGCTTCCTCATCCTTGGTCCTAATATATACTTTTGCATTCTTAATGAAATATTACTGCTTTATCACTCTTCAAATCTTAAAGCAGTATGCAAATGGTAGTTGTGATTAGCTATTTTTCTGTGAGAGTAGGTTTACATCAACATTTCTGTGAGCTTAAGAAAAATCAGTCTCTAGCCCTTCTCATTAATATGACTCTGGCTTTTTTCTTTTTTAGTCAATTCATGATTTTATCCATGTATTCGACAGCCAATTAGAAACTTTTAACAATGTAGATTAGCAACTTTTCTGCAGCTTAAAGTACTAGAGAATGGTTTGAGGTGTCTATGACTTTACCAAAGTCACAAAGTCAGTATGGGTCAGATTTTGGAATTGAACCTGAGTCTTCTAGGCTCCAGGGGCAACTCTCTATCCATTATTCTATACATTGCTTTTTGAATATATCAGTCAACGAAAGCAACATATTATGGTAGATATTTCACAATTTGATGCATTTACCTTTTAACACTGGCAAAGCAATATAAAAACTACAAACCCCTCTCTATATTGCCATTATGACTTCACTGACAAATATCAAAAGAAAACATTCAAAGGTAAGCATGAAAGGCTAAATGAGATTTCAGTAAGATTCCTTATTTTTCTATCTAAGAGACATTTTCTCATTCAAATATTCAGATAAAATCTACAACACTATAATTTCATAGGCAATTCTACCATAATTGTTTGCAATGGAAGCAGCACAGTACATGGAAAGTTCCCTAGCTGGGGAGTTGAAGGACCTGTGTTTAAATTTCACCTCTGATTCTTGCTACCTGTGTGACCTGGAATAAGTCACTTAACCCCTTTGGTCTCATTATCTCATCTGCAAAATGCAAGTGGAGGGAGGGTTTATAAGTTCCAAGGTCCCTTCCAACTCTACATCTATGATTCTATGATAGGGAATTATTCTGTATATCAAAGAAACCTACCTATAGTATTAAAAGGCAAGGGGAGGATTTAAAAATTAAACTACAAATCAGAAAAATCATATAGAAACTTCTGAAATGGAAAGGGAGTTGTCAGCATACTACCACCTTAAATTATGAAAGATTCCAAATTTCAGAATTATAAGGGTCACCTTTTCCTCATGAACCAGTATTCCCTAAGTCCTTTATCTAATCCAGAAAAATATTTGAAATGATGCTATCTCAGCCACATCCATGAAAGGATTAGAATCACTGTGTTATTTACAATGATCAAAGCTAAGATTCAAGCCCAGTCACCCTATTAATGTCATATCTTTTCTGTGGAAGCCAGGATACTCTTACAGATAAAGGCACACACATTCTCCCAGCAATCACACTTACAGGACCCATTCACCTTTGGATTTATTCCTTTTAGCAGTTTACTGAAGCTCAGCCTGAGCAGTGGATCAGGGCACATCATGAGGAAAATTTGCTTTCTTTTCCACCAGTTGACTCTTTGGGGACAAACCACTCTATGGGCTAAGTAACAACCTGACACTTAACAGCCATTCAGAAGTAATCCCCTCTCTGCCAGCAACCTAGGACAAGGCATACAACTTTACTTAGGATCAAAGATCATAGATTTAAAGGTAGAAGTGACTAGAGGGCATTTAATCCAACCCCTTCACTTTATAGATGACAAAAGTGAGGCCCAGAGATGATAAGAGATGTGCCTGACATCAACCAGGTTGAGAGAATCAGAGCCAAGGGTTGAACCCAGGTGTGTCTTGACTCCAAATCCTCCATCCTCTATGCTGCAACAATTGCCCCATCAGCTTACTTCTTCTCAGGGTCACATGAAAAGGAAGGGTTTCTTTAAATAGCAAATATCTATCATATTATTAAATAGCAAATATCTATCATATTATTAAATATCTATCATATCATATTATTAAATTATCAATTAGCAGGTTATCCATATTAAATAGCAAAATATTTATTACATATTTAAATGTTTTGTTAATCAAAATTAATGGTAAATTATAGATCCCTTTAAGGGAGAAGTGTCAAATATGAAGGCCCTTCCTATATCATACTGCTTTAAAGTACAGTTGGATGAGATTAAAATGTACAGAATATGTTAACAAATGAGTTTTCTAAGTCAATATTACCATCTACCCTCCCCCAACCCCACATTATACCCCTTTAGAGTACAGATGGATGAGATTAAAATGTAGTTGGGAAATAGTTAACAAAACAAAAATACAACAGAACATAGACAATGTTAACATATAGTTTTCTAAGTCAATATTCCTGCCTGCCCTCCCCCTAGCCCCCATCCCCACCATGGAACCATAGGTTTCTAATTGAGTATGGCACTATGTCACTCTCTCAAAGTTCCTCTAAAGATGTCTAATGAGGTATTTGGAATATGGAAGCACTTGACTCATCCTTCTTCTACTTGAGTGATTCTTGAAAGGGCTTTTTTTTTCTATTTAGCTGGGCACCTGGAAAGACTTTGGGCCTATCCTGACCCTTAACATAGGCAGCAATAATGAACAAAAATTTTTAACAACCTATTTTGTTCTAAGTTTCGAAGATAATAAAAACATAAAAATGACATAGTCTCTGACCTCAGAAAGCTTTCATTCCACTGTGAGGGATACCATAGGTTCTCATATAATTAAATATAAGATGTATACCAAATAAATACACAGTGATATGGGAGGAGGAGACACTAACAGTGGAAGAAATCCTCAAAGGCCCCTGCAAGTAGGCAATACAGCAAGCTAAGCCTGGAGGGAGATAAAGCAGGGGATGGAGATGTCCAAGGATATTTGCTTAACAAATGTGAATTTCTAATAGGTAGAATTTCAAGTGTGTGAAGAGAAATTCTGGGAATTATGGTTGCAGAATACAGCATATATTATTGGACATGGCCAAAGTGCTTACTCATTTTGATTAAATACATTTCTTTATTATTATATTTATATTTCTTTATATATTATTATTGCTGCCCTACATGTGCCTCTTATACCACGTAACTGGGAAAAGGATATTTTTTAAAGTACTAAGATAACATTTGAAAGGGTCGCTTTCTCTTACCTACAAGATCATTTCTCTCATTTACAAGAAGCCTTTCCAGATCCTTCCAACTGCTAGTACCTTTCCTTCCCAATTATTTCTTATTCTCTTTATATTTATTCTGTATATACGTATGTGTATATATACACACACACCCACACACACAGTGTATATGTGTATATATATAGTTGTTTCCCCCTTAGAATGTAAGCTCCCTGTGAGCAGGGTTCGTTTAATTTTTGGTATTTTTATCCTAAGCATATAAGACGGTTGCCTGGCACACAGTAGGCACTAAATGAATGCTTGAGGAATGAATGAAAGGGTCCTTGATCTTTTATTTGGGAATTTATTGATAAGCACAGGCCAAGCCCAAGGCAGACTTCTGTATATATGGCTTTTAGAAATTCTACAAGAGAACTGTTCAATGATGAGAGATTTTAATTAATTATACTATAAAATAGAATTACAATTAATTGTTAATTTAGGTTTTATAGTGACAAATTTTGAAGGCTAAAAATAGTCTTTGCTCTTTAAAAGGCTTCTTAATGAGGACAGTATACTTTAAGTACATCATTTGTTTAAATGTTCAAATTGGATGAGGGGTCCATGGGAGTTAAGCAAACATCTATTGCAATATGTTAAATGTTTATGACTTGGGATGAGGACAATTAATTGCCAATCAATGAGCTCAATCCTAGGTGAGGTCAAGTTTTGGAACAGCAGAATGACAATAGTAAATTCAATTTAGAGATCTTCAAAGTAGGTTGTAAAAATCCCAGACAAGTCTGGCTAGAGAAATAGAAAGAAGGCCAAATTGACAGGAATACCTTGATAATTAAGATATTACTCATTGAGCTAATAGTGGTTTTCAAGGAGGCCCCTGCTTTGTTTCAATTAATGAACTATAATTTTCAGAATTATAGTTCTAGGCTTCCAATTCAGCTACTTTAACTAATAATTCAGGATATAAAACAATACAATTCTAGGCAGTTCACTCGATTAAAATATTTTTTGAAACCTGCGAACCTTTCATCAAACAACTTTTTCAAATATGATCATGAAATAACTTGAGAAGCTATTTTCCATCCAATTTAAAAGTAAAATGATTCTACTAAATGTGCATATTCTAAACTCTGTTTAGTGCTTCACTTAAGCATGATATTAATTGCCATGGGGCTGTTCACATGGTGTTTTACGTAAGCACTCAATCAAATTTCTAAAATTCAGACTCACTTTATCAATAATATTAATAAAAAAAATCTGTATTCTATGGTACCCACTGACCTTCAATTCAGAGGAAAGATTCCAGAGACACAGTTGACCCTCTTGGCTTCCTGTAACAATAGTGTGTTGATCATCTGTAATCATTATGGCGGTGATACTATGAGAAGGTGCCTTTTTCCCCCATAATGCTACTGCCTGAAGAAAAGTCTTCATAGTGTACAAAATCTGGATACAGAAAAAGGTAATAAGAACAAAAGGTCATAATATTTACTCTTTTGGGGGAGTTCAATTCAGGCTCTTGTCACAGTTACCTTAAAACAATACTAAAAAACTAAAATTAAAAAAAAATCTAATGACAAAATATCCAAAGAACACTTTTTCTACTAAGGATAATATAGTAGCTATAATGTGCCTGCACAAGTCAAAATAAAAAGAAAACTCAATGTCATTCTGTAAGGTATACCTTTACTTGCCTCAGTCTCCTCCAGGGAAAATTGAGGGAGCTATACTAAATGAAGTCCAAGGTACCTGCCATCCCTATATCTCTCTAATCAAATATTTAAATGGATCTGAGATTTTATCACAGGGAGGCTGATTCCTCCAATACAGATCATAACTCATTTATGTGTACCCACTTGAAGAGCCTCTTGTAAACATCCTCACATAAGATGTCTACCAGGAGTCCTCTCAACATGCCAGAGTTTTCCCTATATTCTCCTAACATCATAACATCCTAACAACATGGTAGAGAATATGGACTGTCAGTTATTTTGAACTCTTGCCATGTAGTCAGTGTATATTTCAATGATACTGTATCACAATTTTTAAGACAGTTATGATTAATTCACCCACTTTTAATCAAAATCTTGATAAACCAGACTGATAAAAAACAGGTGAATGTATAATCCTAGAGATAAGACAAAGCTATTCAAAGAGATGAGAAAAAGTTATCTAACATGGAAAACTACCTTGAGATGTAATAAGTTCTCCTCGCTGGTTTTTAAATAAAGACTAGATAGATGACTACTTTATGGGTATTTTGTAGAGGGGATTTGCATTCAGATATGGGATGGAATAAATGTTCCCTGAGGTATCTTCTAAGTATAACATCCTATAATTCTATGCAATTCAGAGTATAGTCCAATGAGAAATGAAGCTCTGTAGGGTTTGCATATGTATATGTGTATATATGTGTGTGTACATATTTATGTATGTATATGTGTGTATATTTCCTCCTGTTAGACTAAATTCCATTAGGGTAGAAACTATTTAAAATCTAACCTATCCTTCCCATTTCCTAGTATGGTATTAGCTGCACAAGAGGGACTTAATGTCTGTAGAAGCAAAAATGACAACCATTAACTTATTAAATATTAAATTCTAAGTCATACTAAGCCTTAATCTCCACAAAGGAGGTAAACCCAATGTTAATCAGACAAGATTAATTTTCAACTGGCTTTCTATAACCTAGTAACCCAGACACAGGAAATAGATAATCAATATATACCCGATACTGCCAATACTACTGTATTGTCTGTGACCTTGGACAAGTCCTTACCTATAGAGAGAAGAATAATGTCATCTTTCCTACCTACATAACAAGGATAAGATGAGGAGGAAATAAGTGAATGTATGCAGAAACCATAGTGCTTAAATTATTGTATTTATATCCCTAACTATTACATCACAGATACCCACAGTCACAGAATTTGGAGCAGAGAGAGTGAGAGAGTGCACTTAATATAACTCAATTCATTTTGCAGATAAGGAAACTAAGTCCCAGAGAACAAGTGACTTGCCCAAAGTTAGACATTCAGTTAGTGATTGACTGAAGCCTAGAAACCAGGTTAAAACTTCTGCTCTAATCTTCTGTTTACGTTGAATGAAGGAGACAGGCCTGCAAATCAAGCATTCTGAACAATTCAACTAAAAAAATCCCTTTGCATTTTTCATTGTTTTGCAGCTTACTGAAGAATCAAATCATTTTACCCTGTCCTCTGAAAGTTCCTAGCCATACAGAATATACAGAATTCAATATAGTTTCCCTTATCCTTATAAAGAATTCTTGAGACTCTTTATGAAACTTAAATCAGGTACTGAACAAGCCATGAAAGATCCCTTGTCAAAGCTCAAAGTCAAAAACCTTCATTTCTTTTTTAACTATTAACTTTCATCCTACCTTTGTTTCTTTCCTGAATCATAAACAGTACTTGAGTTCTGTCTGACACTGACATGGTACTGAATGATGCAACTGTGGTTTTTTGACTGGTAATCACTAGACACTGAAAGTGATTATTCCCATCGTAAACAGCTTCATGCAATCCTCTATGCCCAATTTTACCTCTCTAGCTCCATTAGCCCAGATAGTGTCACTGTTCCCATCATTATTCATTAGCAAAGTGACACAGTGGATATAACATTGCACCTAGAGTCTGAAAGACTTGTATTTAAATTTTGCCTCAGATGCTTATTAGCTGTGTGACCCTGGGCAAGTCACTTGAGTCATCTGTCTCAGTTTCCTCACCTGTAAAATGGGGATAATGACAGCACCTACACTGTTGTGAGGATAAAATGAGATCATGTTCACAAAGAGCACTGCAAATTTTAAGTCACTATGCAGATGCCAGCTATCATTTATCTCAGTGATTTTAGGTACCCAGACAAGCAATATCTATTCCTGCCTCTTGGATCACTTCAAGACTCAGTTCAAAGTAAGCTCCTTCAAGAGGCCTTTCCTGATTCCCCCAATTTGTGAATTACTTGTCCACCTCCAAATTACTACAAGCTTTATTTTGTTAAATCTTCTTTATTTATCTGTGGACATCTTGCATCTTGCTAATAGAACGTCAATTCCTTAAAGGGAATATCTCTCTAAGCAAAGTACTTAGCACATAGCAGGTGTTTTAATGTGTCTTGATCAACTGATTAATTGACTGATGTCTGGAGCATTGTGGAAATGACAGAAAATCTAGGTTGCATCTAGCTTCGCATGAAGGGTAAATCTATCTCAAAAAGTTGATGGCCATGAAAAATCGTACAATCTGCAATTCCCATCTTCTCTGAAATTTCATTGTGTCTTTATCCCCAGTCTCTCTTCCTGAAACTAATAGGAATGCTAGGACCCACATCCAAGGCATAAACTTCAATTTGATGCATTTATGGGAGAGGGAGTATGAATATAATTTTCCACCCCATTTCACAATGTAACCTTTACAAAATATCTGAGTATCTTAAAGACATATCTTGACAGGCAAATTGCTGTTACAGATCTCATTAGTTCATGCTCTTCCACCCTACCTAAGTCACTTTTAAGTATAACTTAGCTGAAAACTTAAAACTAATCAAAGGGCATGTTACCGTCTACAATTCTAGGGACAAAGCCACATGATGATGAAACTTTTGTTTCTCATTTTTCTTCACTTCTTTTTTGAAAAAATGCATACCGGAAGGAAATGACAAGCCAAAGTTCCTGTTGTGAAAGTACGTTACATAACTATCTAAACTCACACAAGAATTGTCTGATCCTGGCCATGGAGTAATCTATCTTTGTACTTAAAACTCCAGAAAAATTGGGAAACAAATCTCTCTTGGAATCTTTATTTAAATCTTCTTATGGAGTATCCAACAGAGTTTCCTCTCTGGCTATCAGGGATGTTACTTCTTGGGTTGGAGAACGTGCCAATTAACTCCCACACC
This sequence comes from Bettongia penicillata ogilbyi, assembly GCA_023548195.1. Lineage (NCBI taxonomy): Eukaryota > Metazoa > Chordata > Mammalia > Diprotodontia > Potoroidae > Bettongia > Bettongia penicillata. The sequence goes on along the minus strand of JAJHZJ010000009.1, from coordinate 12,332,214 downwards.
CCAAAACCATGTTCCACCTTGAAATCAGAAGTAGTCTGGATATACACGCATGTGACAGTTTGTAAATTATCTCCTTAGGTATGAATCAATGAGGAATTTAAAAAGACTTCTCTGAGACTCTTCATTAACCTCTCAGATAGCTCCCCAGATTGGTCCTTCTCAAAAGAGCAGGTACATATTTTTTGTAAAATATTCATAATCCTAGGATTGACACTTTCATAAATATAAACTTATCAAATCACTCATTTACTGCCTAACAAAATCTTTAAAAACACTGTCTTCAAGACTTGAGACCCAAATAATCAATTCCCAACTCTTTCAAAGATTTTTTTTAATGCCACAAAATTTCACAGATTCAAAGGATTACTATTGTAATAATTGATGTCCATTAACTGAGAAGATATATAATAACAAAAAATCTCCTATAAATCTAACGTCTTTAAAAAATTTATTTTCCTAATCAATTGGCAACGACATGTTTCCTTTCCACACATGTCTAATGTCAAATTTGTACTGGACCTGTGATTTCATTGGAGGAGGAAACAATCTCTACCAATTCAGATTGGCATCTTCCCTTCACTTTATAGTCTTAGAAACTTGTCTCAAGACCTGAGAGGTTAAATCACTTTCCTATAGCCACTGTGAATCAGAGGTATGACTTAACCCATCTTCCTAGATCCCAGACCAGTACTCAGTTCACTAAGCTATGCGAGCACTTAATGTCATACATAAATTACACATACACATATTTAAAATACATTTGTATATACATTTATGTGTACTTGTATACATATGGATACAAATTACTATTACCTAATCTCAACTGTGCCCTTAATACAGTAAGGTAAGCCTTTATACCTCTCTAATCAATTTAATATCCCACTCAAAAAAATGAGACTATTACAAACTTTCTATCCCTCTTCCATCCTCCCATCACACACCTCAGCCCTCCAAGATGAGGGCTGTACCAAATACTTCACCAAAAACAAACGCAAATGACATCTTCCCCCAAATGTTCTCTTTTCCCCTTCTTGTCATCTCACACTATTCAAAAAGTTCTCCATTATCTCCTCCTTTCTTCCATAATGATGAAGAGGTGATCTTTCTCCTTGACAAAGCAAAGCCTTTAAAATACACACTTGGTACTTAAGATTCCCTCTTCTCCAGCACAATGCCTCCATTATCTCCCTAAACGCTGGCTGCTTCTCTGCTGTCTAAAAACATTCGTATGTCTCTTCCATTCTTATACTTTACTCCCTTCCAAGCAATTCACGATGTAGCTTGACTTGGTCTATCTGATGTTCCTCAAACACACAGCACTCCATCACCAGCTATCCTCCTTCTCTGAACACTCTCCCTTCCCACCTCTTACCTTCTAGGGTTACCTCCACAACTCAGACTAAATCCCACCTTCTGCAACAGGTCTTTCTTGATTCCCCCCAATCTCACCCTGGTAGTTCCTTCCCTCCAAATTACCTGCCATCCACTCTGCATGTATCTTGAATTTTCAGGGATATATACATGTTGTCTCCCTCATGAGAATATGAGCTATTTAAGGGCAAAGAGGTTTTGGGTTTTTTTTTCCTTTCTGTGTATAAACTAGAACCTAAGCTGTATCTACTACACAAGTACTTAATAAATGCTTGATTGATTGATATAGTGTGTCCATTTTCATATCTATGACTTCATCAGTGTAAGGAACTCCTGGTGGGGAAAACTCCCTCCAATATACCATTTTTTCATTTAACAAGTATTTATTTTCTGTCACTGCCCCTCACGCAATGGAGAAAAAAAGAACAAATCCTTATATCAAGCATACGCTAAGCAAAACAAATTCTAACATCAAACATGACAAAAAATTTTTTTTGGCATATTGACTAACACCTCTCTGTCAGGAGATATGTAGTATATTTCATCTTAGTCCTCTAGCTTAAACATGGTTGGTTATTGCATTAAAAATGAAGATTTTATACTATTTCTAACCTAAAATCTTAAAGAGATGCCTCGGGATACTGAAAGGTAAAAGGACTGGTCCCTCTAAGCCTCTAAGGCCAGTCCTCTCTCCACAAGGTCGTAACATCTCTGAACATATGTTTGGGGCATTAATAATCAACAAAAGATGTTTTTGCTTATTTACAATTTTGAGTCAGGGTGCCTATTTTGTTGTGCTATAAAATACTTGTTGTAATATGGATTCAAAGTTTTTTTTCCAATAATTCTTACCCTTCAGGGCTGGGAAACCCTGGTGTAGAAAATAGTGATATTACACCTGAGACATCCTAGCATTGCATCATTTTTTCATTTCCTGAAAAACTGATTGACCTCTGTGTCTGAAAACTAAAAAATAATAATTTTAAATATATTTTGTAAAAAGTGATGGTGATTTTTTTTTTCCTCTAAAGAAGCCACAGTATCTGGGCATTTGTTCAATAGTGAGGAAGCTCTCTATTGCAGTTGCAAGTAATTTTCTCAACAGTGATTACTCAATATACCTCTTTACCAACCATCAGGAAATTTTCCCCCAAGTTAGAGACATGGTTAAGTAGCTGTCGATAGAGATGGGTGTGTATTTATGTATACGTCTACAAACACAATACTTAGCCTTTGGAGCACACAAATTGTTACTAAAATGAGGACAGAAATAAAACAGCTGCTACAACCTAGATATTCTTAGGCTTTTTCTGTCTGCTTTCCCCCCCTCTCCATACAAATGCCTTCCAGTTACATAGTTTCTATTTTGTCTACATTTCTTATATACTGATTTACATTTAATATGTAAACTCTTTGAGGGCAGGTGCTATTCCAATTTTAACTCCATAGCTCTAGGGCCTGCTACATAGTAAGTACTTAAAGGCTTGTTAAGTCTCTCACTTGATAAGTAGTCCGCATTTTTAATGGTAGAATCAATGATCAAGTGGATAAGAATTCAGTGAAAGACGCAGTTCCATTCAGTGCTGTTTATAAAAGTTACAGGAAGGCAACCTCAATCAATAAGTGTTTCTTAAATGCTTACTATGTATCCAGGACTCTGTGAGGTTTATAAATTATGAGAAGTGTAAGTTCTATGAAGGCAGTCAGTGTGTTATTTGCCTATGCCCCACAGGCATTTAAGACTCAGTTGAAATGGTTGCTTGTTTGGATGAACAACTTTTTAAAAAAATTCTTTTTGTTGTTGCTGGTAAACAAGATGGGTTGGGAAGGGTTATGTTTGGAAATTAAGGTGATATTAAAAAAAAAGATGTCAAAATTATTTTTCAAAGAACCTGCTACAACCGAAATGAGCAAAACCAAAGAACAATTTATACAACTGTTGTGGTTGAGTCGTTTCAGTTGTATCTGACTTTCCATGACCCCATTTGGGGATTTCTTGATACTGTGGTTATTTGCCATTTCCTTCTCCAACTTGTTTTACAGATGAAGAAACTAAGGCAAACAGGGTTAGGTGACTTGCCCAGGGTCACACAGCTAGTGGGGAATGGATAAAGAAATTTTGGCGTATGAATGAAACAGAATATTATTGCACCACAGGAAATTATGCAATGCACAGTTTCAAAATGAAAAGAGAAGACAAAGATTTTTTTGAACTGAAGTGCACACAAGCAGGAGAACAATTTATTCAATAAGAATATAATGAAAAAAACAACTTTGAATGACTTGAGAACTCTGAACAATGCAATGACAACAAATTCTGAGGTTGAAAGAGGAAATATGCTACCCATTTCCTGACAGAGAGATGACAAACACCAGTCATTTGACTTTGTATATTTGTTCCAAGAGTTTTTTCTTTTTCTTTCTTTTCTTTTTTTTTTTAAAGCTTGAGTCAAGGAAAGAAAACACAGTTATCCCTTCCACGCTGTGAGAAGGTTGGGGTGTGGTGCCCCCTCCCCCATCTGGAAAATTTGTGTAAAAAAATTTGGCCTTGTCTTTATCCCAGAGAAGAAATTTAAATTATTAGGGCATTAAAAGATAAAGTATGTTGATATTAAACAGTACTATACATATATTTTATGCATTTCTGAGTTTCTAAACTTTTTCTGTCATCTGCTGGGCTTCACATATCATCTGCAGCATCTGCAAATCTCCCCCAAAATTCCCATTTAATTTCTTAGGCTGACCTGTGATATATCAAAACGTCAATGGGGAAAGTCTCTGTGTGGAAGGGACAACTATAAATGGTTATTAACTGAAAAAAATTAAGTTTACAAATACTTCTAGGATCCCTGGTTTCATTTGTGTCAACTTCCCCACCAATGCAGACTGCTATCTTTCTCTGCTTTGGATAATTTTCAAGAGTTTCTGCGATCATCTCCTTGCTACCCAAACTGCAGAGCCTCTTCATATTTAAGTAGAATGTTCCTCAGATGGCAGTTACAGTGCGTTATTACTAGGTCTATACCTGAAGTCTTCCCAACTGAGTAAGACCTACTAGAGCTTATGCCTTCCTGGCATATCCTTCAAGAAACTGTTCATCCTTCCAATACCATAATGAAGCATTGGAGGAAAATTTTTGTAGAAGTACGTAGAGATAGTGAAGGTTTAAATCAGAGATGTCAAATGCTGCTGACTGCCCATGTTTCTGAAATTGGTTAAAATATAATTTGTAAATATTTAACAAAATAAAAATAGAACACAGATGATGTTAATATGTGGTTTTCTGTGTCAATATGTGGCCCCTAGGGATCGCTATATGTGGGTTACTTGATTCCTGTTTCTTTTTAATTTAACCCTACTGAATAAATTATATACATATATGATCATGGAATCATAGAACTGAGAGTTATCTTTAAGATAAGTTAAGGGGAAGGGAAGAAAAAAAGGAAAAAATATTTACATGATAATTTTGTTGTATATTTGAAAGGAATAGCAAATTGTACATAGTAGATATGCAGTTTCATGTGCAACTGTCTTTTTTATTACACTTACAGAAATGTTTATTTCATAAGTTAAAAATAAAATTTAAAAATGCAAAAGATATTGCATAATATCATGACTATTTCTTCAAACATCTGTCAAGTTCTATTGATGCTTACTATCTGAAAAACATTTGATTGAGTCACATATACTTCTTGGGTCTTGGTTTCCTCACTAGAAGAGTCCACCACAGTGTGGTCTATAAAGTTCCTTCTTGCTCTAGAATTATAATCCATGGTCTTATGATTTTGCTTCCACAATATATTTCATATATATTCCCTTTCCTTTCTGTTCTCACTGCAGTTAACCTAGTGTAGACCTTCATCTCCATAGGTGTTAATAGCCTGCTTTTCCAGCTACATTTTCATTCCCTCCCACCCTGCCTTTACATTGGCATTGAAAAATTCAAACAGAAGGGAGCCACCAAACTATACATAAGAATCCCTTGCAGGCTGCATATTGACTTAGAAAACTACAAATTAACATTATCTGTGTTCTATTGTATCTTTGTTTCATTTTATTTTTCAAGTAAGCTTTTATTGCTATTTTCTGTTTCTTGTATCACTATACTTATCCCACGTATCCCACTCCTGCCCCTCCCAGAGAGCTATGCCAGGAGAAAGTGTTTTTTTTTAAGAAGAAAAAAGTCAGCACAACTAAGCAATACAAATGAACCACTGTATTTTTACTTATTTTGCTACATACTCCCCAATTATGGTTTCACCTGATTGGGTGGCACTCAGGAATACTGAGGGCTGCATGTTTAACACCTCTGCTTACACTATTTCCAGAAAGAAATCTTCCTAATAAATAGCTCTGATCATCTTTCCTCTATTCAAAAACTTTCAATGGATCCCCATTACCTCCCAAATAAAGCAATTACTCTCCATGTTGCTAGCAGTTAAGACCCTCTTTAATCTGGTTCCAACCTAATTTTCCAAGGAAATCCCAAAATACTCTTCTTTCCTTATTTTGTATTTGAGCCAAACTGGAATAGATCCTCCCTTGTCATTTTGTAGTTTTCTTTCCTTTTGTTTCTCTTTTACCCAGGAACCTTAAGGGTCTTCCCTTCCCACTTTTTTTTTTTAATTAAAAGGGACATGCCCGGAGTAATTTAAAGAAGTCTATTCATTGAATGGGTGTATCCCACTCAAAGTAAGATTGTGATAAGACTTTAGCCTGAAAGCGTCAGAGCCTCACATGGCATCTGGGCCATCTCCAGTCCTCCTGATGAATATCTAGTCACTGGACCCAGATGGCCCAGGAGAAGAAGGTGAGGTTGGTGACCTTGCACAGCCCTCCCTCACTCAAATCAAAGTCAACTGCAAGTCATGTTATCATTTTGATGTCACGGTCCTCTTCCAGAATGAAGGACAAAACACAAGTCATTTCCTTTCTCTGGACCTTTGTTCATACTATCTCCCTTACCTGTAATGGAATGCAATCTATTGAATTCTCTCCATTCCTTCAAGGCCTAAATCTTATACAAAACCTTCCCTGACACTCCTCACCAGCTCCCTTAGTCCCCAAAGAAAAGTGATGTTTCACCTCAAATTCCTCATAGTACCTTGTCTAATTCCTCTCCTTTATAATTATCACAATCTTCTTTGTATTTCTGTTGCATACTGTATCTTTTTCTCTTATTAGATCATAAGATTAAGGCTTTAGAGGTGAAGGGGATCTTATAGGTCCCCTAGTTCACATCTCCCAATTTTATAGTGAAGGAAACAGAGTTCCAGTGAAGTGAAACAACTTGTGTCCAAGGTCACATGTCAGGGGCACAATGGACCACCAACCCTCCTGGGGGGATGAGAGTACTAGGAAGTCCTGACCTGCTGACGTGGCTCTGCCAGCTCAGCACTAGAAAGACTTCCTGGTCTGAGACTAAGCAGCCACCAACCAACCAGAAGGGGACACAACCCGGGATTGGGAATCGTGCCCTTTTTTGGTTTGGTCTGGAGGGGCTCGCTCCAATGAGATGAAAGCCCCGCCCTCAGGGAGGAACTGGGGAGGAGCCTACTCGGAAGAGGAGGGCAAGACACTAGGGATAAAAGGCACACACAGGAAGGGCTCGGGGGGATCTTCTGGTGTAACTGATAAGAATAAACTGCTTCTCAACTGCACTCCGCGTCCTGCCTGGTTAAGAGCCTTCCCCTCCCCCAGGGGAAGGTCCGGAGACGTCCGAAGCCACGAGGGTTGGAGAGAAGGGGTCGGGATCTCGCCCGAAGGTTCGGGGGTCGAACGCGCCCCGAACAGCTGGCGCCCAACGTGGGGCGACACCGCAAGTGGATCCGGGTGAGGTAAGTGAAGGGGGACCCCTTGCCTACTCCGCTGGACGGAGTAGAAGGACCAGGCAGCCTAGGCGAAAGCGAGCGGCGAAACGAAAGTAAAAACCCCGGCCGCTTTTCGAGCCGGAGAACGAACGCCGCCCGCTTCAGAGACGCCTAGAAGGCAGAATGGGCTCCGCCCATGTAAAACCAGAGGATAAGGGAGTGCTAGCCTGCCAGCTGTACAAGCTGTGCAAGAAAAATGGAGTAAAAATTCATATTAGAACATGTAGGGACTGGGTCGAAAAAATACTGATAGTCAGCCCTTGGATAGAGCATACAGGAATTGATCCGACCCGTTGGCGATTAATAGAGCAGCAGGAAAATAGAGAGGAAGTAGATTGGAAAGGGGCCAACCTATTCCCCGTGTTTGTTCAGCCAGAACAGGGCGGACAGCCTCAAAGGGTGCATAAACCGCTGTCCTTTAAATTCCTAAGAGATCTTAAAGAGACCGCCGCAAAATCCGTTTCCGGCTCTGCTTATGTACAGACAGTCATACAATCTTGGCGGTCTGGGAGCTCAGGAGACAATCATGACCAGATAGGACAGAGAGGAAAGAGGGAGTTGGTGCAGTCAGAAATTCAACCAGGAAATACATCCAGAGTTGGCCCAGGGCCTGGTTTTGTGGCACAGCAAAAAATTTGCCCAGGATTTGTGGCACAGTGGCGAATTCAGCAGCCCGGACACAGTGATAGAAATTAAGCCAGAGTTATAATGTGTACAGAGGATTTCTGACAATTTTTCTCAGTTTTTTTGGATTCTTTTATTGTCTGTATATGTGTTCTGTCTTTACATGTTCTGTGTGCGTGTGTTTGTGAGTTATTACGGTCAGCTCCATGGTAGCTGGACCTTGGAAAGTTATCTCTTTTCCTCCCCCTCCTCCCTTCTCTCTGATGACTGCAGCATCGGGGAGAAGTATGGGAGAGAGAAAGAGAGGAACTAATCTTATATTATTTAGTTTATGTGACTGCAAAGTGTAATCTTGGATAAGAAATGCAAGGATATAATGTCTGTGCAGTTTTAAAGGGGGCTTTAATCAAAGCCCATTAGGAAAACAACATGGATATGAAGTTTAAGGAAAGCATAAAAGTTTTGGGTATTATTTGAAAGTTTTTGGTTAAACTCTCTCTCGCTTCACCCTCCAATTCTGGCCAAATTGTGAGGGTGGAGAGAGACAGAGATCTGGTGCAGGCTGATCAGCATTTTCACCTAAATCTCACCTAAAAGAAAAGTATTTTGTATAATAAGAAGTAACCAAAAGGTAGTTATTCTGTTCACATCTTAAGTGAAATGTGTCACTCCTAATTGGATGTTTAAAACAGATCAGGATTTGTTATATTATTTGGCACTAGGCAAATTGGAAATATGCATAAATCTTAAAGAGACACCTCAGAAGAGATAAAGCTTTTGAAACTCTCCAGTAGAACGGAGGGGACTTGGCGCCACTGGATATTTGTCCAGAAGTCTCCCTCACTTCAGCTGATAGATTCAAAAGCCCTCTCTTTCAAAGATGTTCTTAAGGAGTGGATACGGAAGTAAAATTTACTTGAGTAAATGTTAGAATCATTAAGATTTTTTGCCCTGCAGTCCCAACTCATCAACCAGCTAGGACTACAGTCAATTGTAACTTTTATCATCCCAGATTAGATTAAGGGAAGAGAATGCTAAAGAATAGTAGGGAATTTAATTTGCCCTTCCCGAGGGTAGGGGTTGGGATGAACAGTTCATGGTGGAATTTTCCATTTTACATGTCACTGGAATCCCCCATAATCCCACTGGTCAAGCTATAGTGGAACTAGCAAATCACTCCCTGGACACCTACTTGCACAAAAGAAAGGGAGAATTGTTGAGGGCCAGGGTGGAGTACAGTTGACGAGATCAGGATAGACCTTTGGGGAAACTGATCTTTGAGACTGTGCTCATTATTGTTGAGGGCCAGGGTGGAGTGCAGTTGATGAGATCAGGATAGACCTTTGGGGAAACTGATCTTTGTGCTCATTATTGTTGAGGGCCAGGGTGGAGTGCAGTTGACGAGATCAGGATAGACCTTTGGGGAAACTGATCTTTGAGACTGTGCTCATTATCATCCAGAATGGCTCTCCATGGCCCCCAGATGTTGTCTCTGTGAGACAAACAAGAGAGTTACAGAAAACAAGGGATATGTAGAATAGATGTTCCTAGGCTTGTGGTCTGATTTAATCAGAAGACTGATTTAATCATCCTGATTGATTTAATCACTGGGACACAATAGCAGAATGTCACGTAGACTTTCAGTACCTTGTCTATATAAACCCAAACCCTCAGAACATTAAAAGGAACTGGTCTATTCCTACCTCCCCCGACTCTTTTCTTTCAACCACATCACTGAGCCATGTAGGGACGCAGGGGCGTCCTCTACATCTGGCCCTCTTGCAAAAACAAAAAGGGGAGTAGTTGGACCAGGAGTTGATGATAAATTCGCAATTGGCTGTTTATACTCCAAATTGATGATAAATTACAATTGGCTTTTGGCTGTTTATACTCTAAATTATTTAAAATTCGATAATGATGGCTTATTGGCTGCTATGAAATTCTTAACATTTCCTAATAAGGAGTCTGCAAAGAATGAATCAGCAATAACAAGTGCCCTGAAAGCAGCCAGTAAAGTAATGTGGCACGATGAGAATAAAAATTCCAAAAAATCCAGCCTTTAGGGGAGGGATGTTCTGGGCCAGATGGGAGTGGTTGTGACTACTGATATTCAGTTAAACCACTAGGGGTCACTGATGGGCCTTCACCCTTACCACTGACGTGGAAGTCCCAACAATCTATCTGGGTGGAACAGTGGCCCCCTCACCACAGAGAAATTACAGGCCCTTAAAGGTATAGTGGATGATCTTCTTAAAGCAGGACTCATTGAGCCCTCCACAAGCCCTTGGAATTCCCCAGTGTTTGTAATAAAAAAGAAATCTGGGCAGTGGAGAATGCTCGTAGATCTCAGAGCAGTTAACAGTGCATTGGAACCCATGGGAGCAGCTCAACCCGGACTGCCCTCACCAAGCTGCGGTTCCTAAGGAATGGCCCATAGCCGTCATAGATATTAAAGATTGTTTCTACGGCATTCCCCTACAGGAAAAGGATAGAAAGCATTTTGCATTTAGCATCCCGAACACTAATTATCAGCGTCCCAGTCAAAGGTTCCAATTTAAGGTCTTACCCCAGGGGATGGCTAATAGTCCTACCATGTGTCAATTATATGTTGATGCTATTCTAAATCCCCATCAGACAGACCCAACTCAGCAGCCATGCTTATCCATTATATGGATGATATTTTAATAGCCACGCCTTCGGTCAGCCACCACAAGTCTCTTGTTTAAAGCGAGTCAATGAGTGGCCCTGGCCTGAGCATGGACTATACGTAGCACCTGAGAAAGTACAGACACAACCCGCCTTATCAGTATTTAGGTCACCAGGTCACACAAACGGAGGTTAGAAAAAATCCCTCTATAGATAGAACAGCGGTTAAAACATTAAACGACTCCCAGAAATTAATAGGGTCCATACAATGGTTAAGGAACACTGCACCTATATCCAATGAGTTAATGCAACCGCTTTACCAAATTTTGAAAGGACCCTCTGCACTTAATTCCCACTAGAGACTGGACCAAAGAGGCTATGCAGGCTATGGATGCTATAGAGCGCATAGCTAACGAATCCACTGTCCAAACGCATAGATCCACTACAGCCGGTCTATATAACTGTTGTGTCAAACCCGTCATTAGGTATAGCTGCCTCAATATTTCAACAGGCTGGCCCTTTGGCGTGGGGTCTATCCTTCCAAACCCAACAAAAGTGTCCCCTCTAAGCTAGAGACACGGGGGGACTGCTGCTAATGAAAGCCTCAGTATTGGCTCAAGGCATTACCGGTAAGGTTCCTATCATATTAATAGAGGATTCTGTAGAGATATTCACACAATTAGCACATGAATCAGAAACTTGGGCGCGGTGGTCTTAACTACCCCACCAGACTGTTCAAGGTCATCTGCCTCCATCGTTCAGGGGGTGGGCTTCATTGTCCTTGTTGATTCCAAAAAAACCCAATGCAATCGACGCCGGTTGATGGGCCTTAAACATATTTACAGATGCGACAAAGAAAAATAAGGCCTCAGTTTATATCCCAGCCAAGAAAATTTTGCAGATCTTACAAACACCATATACCTCTGCCCAGAAAAAACGAACTATATGCTGTTTTACAAGCTTTACAATTATGCCCCTCTGAACCCTTTAATCTAATTACAGATAGCCTTTTTGTTACCACCTCCTTACTCACATCGCCACCTGCAGATCTTTCACAGTCCTCCTCGGCTATCTTACCGATGTTGGTGCAGTTACAACAAACACTTGTAGATCGGAAACACCCTTTATATGTTTTACCCTATCAGGATTCCCAAAATCACCCTTACCCCGCATGTATACCTACCCCGAATATGTTTGATGTTGTCCAAGTTTGCTCTACAGGTTATCCGGTAATAGGAGAGATGATAAACAACACCCAGCTGTATTTCATGGATGGCATCCCAGGACCCTACTTCACTGCACCTGTCCCTCATGCGGTATCCGGCAACCAGATCAATACCACGGTGGTATTGCAGGCACACCTATGGAAGGCCGCGGCGGCGTTCGGAAAGGCCATACACATGACGGACAATAGTGCGCCCCTCACAGACAATGCCACACTGAACAAACAGTGGTTTAACCTTCTTACAGAACGTGGGTACCACTGCGATGAATCTTCTAGCTCAGGACATTGCAACTCTTTTGAGGTAGTGACACAGACAACTACAGACACCGAAATGTTTCTGATTTGTAGGGACGGGAGCATCACTGGCACCCATGATTTTAACATTATTTTCCATAATGGGTCCTTATCAAACACCCTTCAGAGTAAGAACTTAACAGGGAATGGCACCTTTGTAATATTGCTGAAAATACCCCCTGGTAAACCTTTTTGCCGGTAGGATCTTATAGACCCTTTGCGGACTCGGGACTATTTTGAAATGATCACTGCCCGAGTGGCACGAGTGAGACGGGGGACTGGACATTTCTACAATGGATATCATTGGACTAGCCATGAGTGTTTTACAACAAATAGAACTTGCGGCACTGCAGAATGAGGGTAAAGTTATGGCACATGATCCGTCCGACTTTATGGTCTATTCGTAAGAGGCATGGGTGGGAGCAACAACAGATAAATAGACAGGTGGCACTTGAGCTAGCCGCGCTGACCTCTGCGGTATAAAAGCATTGGCCACGATGGTACAGGTAGAGAATCAATGCTTCAAGGGCTATCGTGCGATACGCAGCTGTTACGACCTGCATGCATGACTGCCCTCATGCTTAACGCTAGCACAGAGCTTGAAGATACTATTGCCAGACTTGATGACTTCCAAAGTTTAGATAACTTATATATTAAAGTTAGATGAGATAATTAAAAGCATACAAAATGCCACAGACCATTATAAGAGGGATATGAAAAATCAGCATGGACTTTTTCCAGACTGGTTGAGAAATCTTAATGTTACAACAATGGCTTCATACATTTTTTGTTACTGGATTGGGAATTGCCCTGTTATGTGTGATTTGTCTCTGCCTACCTTGCTTATTGTCATGTATTATGAAATTGTGGATGAGTACCCTGGAACAGCTGAGGGCTGATATACTTCTGCAAAAACACAAAGGGGTCATTACCGGAGGTCGATCCTGATTACCTGACTAATGAGGGCTGGGGCTTAAGTTAAGGCTCGCTGACTACTATCACCCCGCTAAGATTCATAATGGGCTTTCGCTGGTGACTTGTGCCGATGACGGGAATATTGTGGCCCCATGACCTGGAATAATCATGCCATTGGCTGCAGAGGTACCCAATGACGGGATTATTTGTGGGTCCACCTACCAGAAATACTGGAGGTGGAGACCACCCACACATAGCCTAAGACAGGGGGCCCTGCCCACTTTCGGTACCAGGCATGGAGTCAGGCCACATAGCCTAAGACAGGCCCTTCACCTGCCCTTGTAAAACAAAAAGGGGGAGTTGTCAGGGGCACAATGGACCACCAACCCTCCTGGGGGGATGAGAGTACTAGGAAGTCCTGACCTGCTGACGTGGCTCTGCCAGCTCAGCACTAGAAAGACTTCCTGGTCTGAGACTAAGCAGCCACCAACCAACCAGAAGGGGACACAACCCGGGATTGGGAATCGTGCCCTTTTTTGGTTTGGTCTGGAGGGGCTCGCTCCAATGAGATGAAAGCCCCGCCCTCAGGGAGGAACTGGGGAGGAGCCTACTCGGAAGAGGAGGGCAAGACACTAGGGATAAAAGGCACACACAGGAAGGGCTCGGGGGGATCTTCTGGTGTAACTGATAAGAATAAACTGCTTCTCAACTGCACTCCGCGTCCTGCCTGGTTAAGAGCCTTCCCCTCCCCCAGGGGAAGGTCCGGAGACGTCCGAAGCCACGAGGGTTGGAGAGAAGGGGTCGGGATCTCGCCCGAAGGTTCGGGGGTCGAACGCGCCCCCGAACAGTCACACAGGTAGTAAGTAGTAGAGCCAGGATTAATATCATTTATAGTTTTCTTTGAAACCTACCCTTCCCTGAGATATCTTACAAAAAAGTCCCTCAATGCTTTTAAGATTGCACGCATAAATTTTCACATGATGTACTTGGTATATCCCAGCTGCTCTTCCCAATGTCATCTTTTTAAGCAACATTTTAATTTAATATAGTACAGCTGAGAGTGAAGTGGTAAGAGTCAAAATGTGGTTCTGAGATGACTAACAATGAAAATAATTCCTTATAGAAATAGTGACAAAGCTGTTCAATTTTCCATTTGTTTGGTATCATCCTGGCAGCTCCACCTGGGAATTTGGATTAGCTGGTTCAGGTGAATATCATGAAAAACTTTGCATTATTAGCCAACAGATCTTCAAGGGCAAGGTCCATGACATACCCATCTTTGTAGTCCCAGTACCTAGCACAGTGCCTTGGACACATAAATGCTTAATAAAGCATTAACTCTTTTTTTTGCGGTTTGTGGAGATCAGATTACTCTGTCACACATTAAACATAAAAGTTAAAGTCCAACTAAGATTCAGGAAGTAAGAACTATTCTTTTCATATTTCAAATAACTATGTAATAAGTAGTCCTCATTAGAGGGAAGCAACATAAAGAAAATCAGCGTTCAAAGAATTAGTTTTGGGAACCAACACAATCCCATTATGATGGGAAGCCAACATCCATTTGTCTCATGGACTTACATCATATGGGGAAGTCGATGCCTGACAAGAAATTGCAATAGGTTAGCTATGTACCTGTGTGATAAAATCAGATCCAGAATGTAGACACGAGAATAATATTTGTGAATCTATGAGCAGAGGAGGTCCTTGTTGATAGCTTTCATTGGCTTTGTTAATGAGTAATCCAGCTGCTGATAAAATCAAAACAAAACAAAATAAACATAACCAACTTTAGGCTCCCAATTGAATTTCACGGACTATTATTTTTTCACATCTCCCATAAATGCATCTTCTGACACAAATGATCCCCACATATGCAGACCCTCAATACTTCTTGACTGACTATAGACAGAGGTCTTGAGGGTGTATAACCCAAATAATTGTCTTCTTAGCTATTTACATCCATAGCTTTTAGAGTGCAAAATGGCCTGAGGTAGCAGAAAAAAAGTACGTAAAAATGAAAAAATAGCAAAGGGTCTTGTGAAGAAGCAGAAGAAAAAGGAGAAAAGTTGCAGGGAAAGCCTATTTGAATGGGCAGCCAGAGCAAGGACTGAAAATAATTCTCCACAATAAACAGATAATTGAGAGTTAACTGGGTTGTTACTGACACAATTTGCAAAAGCTTCTTTTAAAAAAAAAATTTATTATTATTCTTTTAAGTAACAAAAGCTGTTTTGTTTTCAGGTGCTCCTTAGGAAAAAGTCTCATCTAATCAGCAGATTTTAATCAGATCATTCCTTGGAAAAAGTTAAATCTGTTTCTACAAAGTCAGAAGCTGCCGGAGGCCTATTTGGACTACACATAAAATTCCACCAGGGCTGTCCATTCAAGCTTATCAGTTTCTGAATTAACCCCTAACCAAACCTTAAGGTCCAGCTCCTCCAATATGTTTTTATTAAGTGATTAATTGCAGTTTAAGTAAATTCTCAAATTTAATGTGTTTTTCAGGTGGGAATATCTTGGTAGGAAATTTCATTGTTTGAACTAACTCATGCCAGGCAGAAAACAGATAAATATAGTATTGGATCAGAAGACAATCATTTAAAAACACTGTTAATCTTTATTTCATAACATCACAGATTGGGAGTTGAAAAGGACCTAGTCTGATGTCATTTTACAGATGAGGAAATTACGGCCCACAGAGGTCATAACCTACTCAATGGCACTCTATGGTAGTAGTGACCGGTGAAATTAGAGCCCAGGTACCTTGACTTTTAATTCTTTAGAAGATGTACCTTGATTTCACTAAGAAAATGAGAAATTTCACATGCTTGTCACCCCCAATTTTTTTTTCTTGCTATATAACAACCTAGCAGTCAGTATTGTTCCACAGTACTATTATTCATCTGATTCCCAAACACTTCCAACTGCTGATATTTCAAACCTTGCTCACCTTCCTCAAGGATCTATTTTCACAAACAACTGCTCTACTAAGCTCCATCCTCTCTATTTCCTGCCATAGTTCCCTGATATTTCTGATTGCCAGTAACTTCCCATCCTCCCACATCGCCAGTTCTTTCATTACTTAAGCTCTCCTCCCTTTCTCTTGAAGCAAAGGTAGAGCTTTTCTCCCTCCAGTCCAAGGTTCCTCCAGTTAAATAGTCTCAGCAGTAGGTACTGACTTGTAAGCATTCACCCCCCAGCACAGAACAGCAAGACCACAGTTACGAGTGGGCATGTATCCAGCATAAGAGATCCTGTTCCATCCTGTCCTCTCTAGCGTATTGGCCTCCTCTGTCATCCCAACTCTCCTTTATCTTCAGGCTTTCAGTTTACTGACTGCATCCCTACTACTACCTTTAAATATGTCCACGTCAGTCTCATTTCTCAAAAAAACAACTTGGTCCATCCATTCCTCTCAACTATTTTCCTCCCTCTTCCATTTGAGTTAATCAATCAGTGAATAAATATTTATAAGTGCTTGCTTTGTGCCAGGCACTGTGCTAAGCAATAGAGGCAAAAGGCAGTCCCTGCCTTCATGGAGCTTACAAGCTAATGGGAGAAACAACCCACAAACATATATCCAAAGCAAACTAATATGGGATAGATTGGAAAAAACTGACATAGGGAAGGCACTGGAATTATAGGATCTGAGTTGGGACTTAAAGGAGGTCAGAAGTCAAAGTGGATAAGGACAAGTGTTCTATGAGAACACTTGTTCTATGAGTTTCTAAGAGAAAATGCTTAGAGCCTACAGATTGGGTGTTCATAGATAAGTGTCACTGGATCAAAGAATATGGGTCAGGGAGTAAGTCTCGAAAGACTGGAGAGAGCAAGGTTATGAAAGGTTTTGGATGCCAATCAGATTATTTTTCATTTGATCACAGTGACAGGGGAAGGGGTGGAGAACATGATCAAACCTACATTTTAGGGAAATCATTTTAGTGACTGAATGAAGAATGAGTTGGAGCGGGAACACACTGGGGAAGGCAAACCCACCAGCAGGCTATTGTAGTAGTAAGGGTGTGAGGTGATAAGGGTCAGCATAAGAGTGGTGGCAGTGGCAGAAGACAGAAGGGGACATATATGAGAAATGTTGAAAACATAAAATGAGTAGGTCTTGGCATTAGATTGGATCTAGATAGTAGGAATTCAGGCTAACTCCTAGGTCATGAGCCTGAGAGACAAAGAGTATGGTGTAGCCCTCTATAGAAATAATCAAGTTAGGAGTGGGGGGTGGTTTATGAGGAAAGCTAATGAGTTGTGTTTTGGATGTAATGAGCTTAATATGTCTACTGGATATCCAATTCAAAATATCAGAAAGGCATCTGGAGATATGAGATTGGAGGTCAGCAGAGAGACTGGAGAAGGGTAAGTAGATTTGAGAATCCTCAGCATAAATGATGGTAATTAAATCCATGGGAATTGATGAGATCACCAAGTGAAGTAGCACAGAGGAAGAAAAGAAAAGGGTCTGGGACAGAATCTTTTGGGACACCTTTGATTAGACAGTAGAATCTAGAGAAGCAATCCAGCAAAGGAGACAGAGAAGGAGCAGTCAGGTAGGAGAAAAATGGGGCAAGAGTGGTATTCTAAAAACCTAGAGAGAAGAGGGTACAAAGGAGAAGAGATTATCAAGGAGTACACAGAGAGCAGTAGTGTCCAAGGCTGCAGAGGGTTCAAGGGGAACGTGGATTGAGAAAAGAGCATTGGATTCAGCAGTTTAGATCATTAGTGCTTTTGAAGAGAGCAGTTTCAATGGAATGATAAGATCAGAAACCAGATTATAAGGAGTTAAAAAGGGAATGAGAGGTGAGAAAGTGGAGGCACCTATTGTAAAAGGCCTTTTTAAGGAGCTTAGTTACAAAGGGAAGAAGAGTTATTGGACCATGTTTGTTGGGGGGGGGGGGGGGGCAGGAAGGAGTGGAAGGATCAACTGAGAGATTTTTCAGGATAGGGCAGACATGGATCTGTTTACAGGCAGTCGGAAATGAGACAGTAGACAGGAGAAGAGGCAATGTTAAAGGAGATGAGATGAAATGGGATCACTTAAACAAGTAGATGGGTTAACACTGGCAAGAAGTAAGTAGCAGAAGGCACTTGACTGATAGGATACAAAAAAAAGCGAGAAAAGAGGGTGCTCATGGTGAATAGCTTTTGTTTTTTTTTCTGTAAAATATGAAGCAAAGTTCTCAGCGATGAGAATGAAGAGAAAGAGGGTTAGGAGAAATTTGAAATGAAGAAGTTTAGAAGCACCTCTGTGGAGAATGGATAGTAAGTGGGAAGGAAAGGTATAGTAGAATTGCCAGTAGCAGTGAGGACCCAATCAAGGTTGTACAACATAAATTTGTAGTGAACCCAGTCAGAGTGTTGTATGATTTTCTCTACCTTTGTTCAGTAGTGCAAGTGTAGGGTCTAGGATAATGGTGGGAGTGATGCAAAACTTGAGTCTTGATTGGGTATAATTATCAATATGATAAGAGAGCTAGGAATTCAAAAGAAGTTATTATATAGAGTTGAATTAGCTGGTTAATGCAGGGGAGATGGCCTGAAGGGTCAAGGGATTAGAGATCATGATGCCAATGAAGAAAAGGGCAATGTAAGAGAAAGCAGAGGAAGAGGTGAAAAGCCAATAGGTTATGGTTGGCTAAAGTAATTTCAGAAATTTGAACATGGAGGTGGTACATTTGTGGGTAATGACAAGATCAAGAATACGACCATCTTTGTGTGTGGCTGAGGTGTAGAGGAATAACTCACTGAATGTGAGTATGTTTAGGAACTGAGTATTTTGAGTATTTGAGAATCAGTTTGTACGTTGAAGTCCCCTAGTGTGAGGGCAGGAGTTGGGGAGGAGAGAAAAATGATGTCAAAAATCAAACTCTTTGAGAAGGACACAATAGCTACTAGGACTTTGATTGGGTAGTAGATAGGAATAGTATGAATGTCAAAGAGAGACTACTGAGTGGTCTACATATATTTATACATATGTATGCAAATATACCTATCTCAATTTACCTTGCATTCTCTTCTAGATGACAAAATTTTTCAGTCTATTCCTTGACTTTTTTCATCATTCATTTTTTCTCTAGAACCTTGCAACCAAATTTCTTCACCAGGGCCTTTAATGAAAAAGTCTGTACTGAAAATGACCCCAGTGACCTTATCTATAAAATAAGAGAGTTCAATGATACAATCTCAAAAAATTCTTTTCCGCTTTTAATGCTTAAAATTTCATATACTTATGGAATTAGAAGGGACTTTAGATTCAAATTGCCTCATTTTACCTGGGGAAATCAACAGTTGGAGAAGTCAACTAAGTTGTCAAAGGTCATACAGCTAGTTAGTATCACAACTGGGATGACAGTGCAGATCTGCTAATTCCCAGTTCCAGTACTCTTTCCAATAAATGACACTACCTGATGGCCTTCATGAGCAATGAAGCATATGAGAAAATATTTGAAAGCTTAGGAGATGCCACATGGAGAAAGAAGAATCAGTGCACCATATATGCTACAACTACATCAATATCACCATCTTCATAGCAACAAAATCCAAAGGAATTTACAAAAGGAAATGTTGAGAAGAAAGCAGTATACTTCTTAAAACTTATAAGCAATAGAGTTTGTAATTTTACACATGATTTTAAAAAATATTTTTAAAGTATTTGGTCCCAGACAAAGTTTGCAACCTAGGGACCGATTTAGCTATATACAAAAATGTTCATGAGCCTCGGTGATGAAGAATTTCATGGCAGTCCATGAAACAAAGAAAAAAAATTTCTTAATGATTCTCAGTCTTGTGCAAGACCCATCCTTTGGATTCTGTTGTAGCAGGTAGAAATAATGAGATGAGGTAAGAGCATTAAGCATTAAAGACCATCTTTAAAGATTAATTTAACTGTAAAAACTGTAAATGTGATATACTTGTTCAGTTACCAACCAGCTGCTATTACTGGAAGAACTGCAGCCCAGAAATATTGATATTCAGAAGATCAAGGAACAATAAATAACTCATGAGTTCTCTTTGAAGGGGCAAACAAAGAATCTGGTCTATTTGGTTTCACTGTACACTCAAGGACAGTAGGAAACATTATGTTATGGAACATTTGGTCACCTTGTCATTTAGTGCTCAGTGATGAGCATAACCCCCAAGACCCAAAAGGAAAACAACCATTTATATGCTGCCATTTGCTAAACAAGATGAAGAGGTAAAGAAATTCTGCTAACTTATTGACAAGAGATTCCAGATCAAGTCAACATTTACTTTGATTATTTTACCAAATCAGGTTAAAAGCGGAAAAAGGGGAGATAGTGAAAAGCGTGTTGGAAACCAGGATCCATATCTGAGACATGAAAGTGACCAAACACTAACCAGAAGGCCTATATCTAAAGATCAGTAGAATGTAAGCTGCTTATGGGGGAGGCAAATAAGCATTTTTTTAAGTGCCTGCTATGTGCGGGTCAGGCACTGTGGTAAGTGCTTTTACAAATATTATCTCATGTGATCCCCACAAGAACCCTGTGAAATAGGTGCTATTATCACCATGATTTTACAGTTGAGGAAACTAAGGCAGGCAGAAGTTAAGTGATTTGTGCACAGGGTCACCCAGCTAGTAAGTGTCTGAAGCCATGTAACTTAAGGTTTTCCTGACTCTCGTCACAGTGTAGCACTTAGGTGATTTAAAGGCTAGTTTCATTTTTGTCTTTGAAACCCCACTACTTTCCAATACTGCTGGCACATAGTCAATACTTAAATGCTTACTGAATTAAATGGAAAGTGGCTAAAATGTCCATATACTTTGACCCAGGGATTACACTTCTAGGCGTTCACCCCCAAGGAAGTCACTGATAAAAGGAAATGCCTCATATAAGCCAAAATAACATCACTTTTTATGGTAGCAAAGAACTGAAAGTCAAATAAATGCTCATCAATGAGCATGGGAATGGCTTGCCAAATTATGACATATGAATGCAATATATTACTGTGCTTTAAGCATGATGAACATGTTGAATACAGAGAAGCATGGGAATCGATGCAAAGTGAAGTAAGCAGAACCAAGAAAACAATATATACAATGACTACAATAATGTAACTAGAAAGAACTACAACAAAATAACTGAAAATGAAAATTGCAAATTTCTAAAGGCAACATTGGCCTGAAAGAAGAGTTGCGATCAGGTACTTCTTAATATTTCTTTGAAGAGGTAGTGATGGTGGTGGTGATAGTGGTGGGTGGTTTGAATGAGTGGTATTACAAAAAGGGTTTTCTAGGTAATGTATTAATTGATTGATTTGGTAGATTTTTGTCCTCTTCTTTTCTTTCATTTTTAAAAATTCTTTGTTACATGGGTAAACTTTATGGGACGGGAAAGGGACAGAAGGAATACAATGGGAAAGTCAAGTGATATAAAAACAAAAGATATCAATAAAAATTTACTTTTTAAAAACAAGAGAATTACAAGGTGCTAGTATGAAACAACATAACAAAAAAGCAAAACTGACCCTATCTCAAGAGAGGAAATGATAGATTAGAGGTTGAAGACTTATGAAAATCTGTTCCTATGTAGTCAATGACTGACTAAAGGTCAAAGTCCAACCAAAATAAGAATCAAGCTATTCAGGAATGGTGAAAATCAACATCAGTATCTTTGCCTTTTTACATTTAAAACAAAGGTAGACGTGACTCAGTAGATTTTGGAGTTAGGAAGACTTGAGTTAAAATCCCATTTCTTATGCATTATCTGTATGACCAGGGTTCATTTGCTATCTCTGAACCTCAGTTTCCTCATCTATAAAATACACTTACTAGTAATAAGTAACTCACCGGGTTAGAATGAGACATAAATGAAACAAAGCACATGAATAAAATGTTTTGCAAACTTTAAAATAATACTGTTGTTGTTATCATTGACTATCACTATCTTCTCCAAAAGTGCCAACAAGATAGCCAAAAGAACCCCCAAATCACGTTACTCAGTAGATGTGTGAGTGCAGGAGAGAACAAAGTTTGACCATAGCACAAAGAACCAAAGTTTGACCCTTAGCACAAAGAACCAAACGAAAGCAAACAAAAAGAAGTTTCTGGTAGGAGATATGAGTAAACAGAAGAAAATGTCAAACACAATGAATAACACTATGAATTAAAAGAAGTCCCTAGTTAAAAGAGACCCAGAAGAAGAGTACAGCTAACTATTCTACAAGTAAAGCCTCAGAGAAAAGAATGATTTTCCCAAAAAGACTACTAGAGTGGCTAGAAACAACACAACATGGATGAATTACACACATATAAGAGATTGTGGGGCTGAAGGAATGTTTAAATAAGGCTGTTAATGGTTACTAATTCTAGAATAGTCAAAAAAAAATTTAAAGAAAGCAAGTCTTCATTCCTGAAATTCACTTGTCAAGATAGAAATATATATATATTCCTATAAATGGTCAATAACCCAAACCTTTATTGAGAGCCTTGTAATATATTATACAGTATCCCTACCTTAAGTTTATAATCAATTGTTGATCCTCTCCTCTCTGTCCTCACCTGGGGTGCTCTACCCAGGGGAAAGTACACTTCTACCGCCAAAAGCTATCTCTTTTCCTTTGGGTTTACTGGTTCGATTACTTGCTCAAAGACCAAGCCTTAAGCCCAGTTGACACTGGAGTACAAAGGTTGGACAATGGGGTCCCCACCCACCTAGCACAGAGTGAATGTAAATACTAAATAGTGACTTTTTCTCTTTTAACTAGGAACCCTGAGGATTTTCCCCTCCCAATTTGTTTGTGTATGTGTTTTTTATTAAAAAGGACCTTCCCTGGAGTAACTACTTAAAGAGGTTTATTCATTGAATGAGTATACCTCATCAAAATGAGAATCTGATAAGACTTCAGCCTAAAATGGCCAGGGTCCCACATTGCATTCTGGGACACCTCTAATTCTGATGAATATCTGGACCCAGATGGCTCTAGAGGAGAAAGGGAGGTTGGCAATTTGCACAGCCCTCATTCCCTCAAATCAAAGTCAACCAAAGTCATGTCATCATCTTGACGTCACAGTCCTCCTGAGAATGAAAGACAAAGTAACAATTGTTGATGATGGGAGGAGGGGGGGGTCAAACCTCTTCCCTGATATCCAATAAAACATAGAAGCATAGATTAGCATTTCTAAATAACTTTAGATTGTAAAGGGCTTTACAAATATTTTGTCATTACAACTCTGGGAAGCTTTTTACAGATAAAGAAACTGAGACAGACAGAGGTGATGTGATCACACCAGTGTCTTGCGGCCATATTGGAACTCAGATCTTTCTAACTCCAGGTCTAGCACTATCCAGAGTGCCACACAAACTTATCAAGTTCACCATGTCCAAAACAGAACTCATTAGATTTTGCCCAAACACAATCCTTCTCCTTATTCCTCTCTTTCTATCAATAGCCCTATCACTTTTAGTCACCCAGGTTCCCAGCCTAGAAAGGAGTCATCCATGCCTCCTCTTTCTCCTTCACCCTAAGTCTCCAATCAATTACCAATTCTTGTGAAGTTGACTTCTTACTTTAACATTACTTGTCCAGGGGAGGCACTGGAGACAGCTCATACAAGTTCTCAAGAGTCGGTTGTTAAAATTTCAGTGTGAGCATTTATATCTTAGGAAATCAATAAATGCTACAAATCAGGGCTTGATGTACTGTTTTATTGATTGTCCAAATTTAAGAATGTAATGAAAAAATGTTCATGAAGATTAAACTTAAACATTGGTCACACACACACACATTTTTATTGGAGAGTTGGTTGTTAAACATTTACCAGCATACTCCCAATTGAATCAGTCCTACTCTCTTCACCACTAGAATTACTGTCTCTCTGTTTCAGGCTGTCATTACCTGAATGTAAAGTCTCCTTCTCCTAACTGGTCTCATTAGGTTCATTCTTTTACTTCTCCGGTTCATTTGCCAAACAGCTACTAAATTGATATTCCTAAAGTGCACGTCTGATAATGACATTACATATTCTTCAGTGGTTCCAGGATAATATACTATTTACACTAGTTGTCATTAAAAGTCCTTCTCAGTCTGGTTCTTGTCTACCTTTCCAAGTGGTATTAGCTACTATTCTCCCTTGCATAGTCTACATTCCAACAAACTGTACTATTTATTATTCCTTATTCATTCCCTTTATTGTTTCTGCATTGTGTATGCCCCAAGTCTGGAATCCTCCTAATTTCTAACTCTTGGAATCCAATTTCCTTGAAAGTTTTGCTCATTTCAAGCATTAACTACCAAAAGAGGGTTTTCTGGTGCCCCACCACCTCAACCCCAGAAATTGCTTTGTATGTATCTTATATTTATTTATCTCTGTAAACTTTGTAAATTCCAAACTGAATATAAATCCCTTGAAGGCAGAGATTATATCCTAATTTTATCTTTGTAGCATGAGTGCCTGACATAAAAAGCACTTCATAAATGTTGGCTGATATGGATGATACTTAATTTTATTGCTTGTTGAACTGAATCAAGTTGAATTTATCCTAGAAAAGAGAAAATTTAGGGTGGACAAGAGTCTTTAAATACTTGTGGATAGGGATTATTAGCCTTGCTTTTACTAAACTATAGATACTCATAGGTGTAATGGGCTCCTAGGTAAAGTGTTAAATTCCCAACACTTAAAGTCAATTAGCTTGCGTTGCTGTAGTTTCATTTTATTCAACTCTTCAAGACCCCTCCACCATCACACTGTCCTTGGGGTTTTCATGGCAAAGATATTGGAGTGGTTTGCTACTTCCTTCTCCCGCAGATTACTAGTCAAGCGGAGGGGTTAAGTGACCATACATAGGTCTAAGGCCAGTTTGAATTTAGGCTTTCCAGACTCTAGGTCCAGTGCTCTTTCCATTGGGCCACCTAGACGCCTTCCATTTAGCCTGTACTGTACTTTTAATTTCACATTCCTCTTAGTCTATTGTATTTTCTACACGTCCTTTGCTGCTCTACTCAAATGCTATCTCCTAGAATGCTTCCTTGTTTCCTTTTGGAGTCACAGAACACTTTCTTCTGTATAGCTTTTCACATAGGTACTGCTGTTTGTTGTTCTGTATTTTAGTCATGTCCAACTCCTCCTGATTCTGTTTGGAGTTTTCACAGCAAAGATACTGGGGTAGTTTCCCATTTCCTTCTCCAGTCCATTTTACAGATGAGAAAACTGAGGCAATCAGAGCTAAGTGACTTGCCCAGGATCACACAGCTAGTAAATGTCTGAGGCTAGATTTGAACTCGTCTTTCTAACTCCAGATCTTGCAATCTTATATATTACTGTATATTAGAGTTATTTGTTATGGTTATGGTTAACCTGACAGCAGCAATGTGGGCTATCTTAACGGTAACTATTTGTTATATTAGACAGTGATAGATTTAGGGTTAGGGTTAGAATCGAGAGTTCCATGAGAACAGGGACAGAGTCGATAAACATTCTCTCCCCCAATGTAGCAGCATACAGTGCACATTGTAGATGTATAACAAGTAAACAAGTTTGCTTAATGAATGAATACTATAGAGGGGATTCCTGCTTAAAGTATTAGGGAAGAGGAGTTCTGAGGTCCCCTCCAACTCTGAGCTCTTATTCTATGGACTGTGCTCTTGCTTTTTATCATTATTTTACTTCACACAATTGTACTCAAAGAATTCTAAGTTTTTGAACTGGATGAAAATCTATCTGCTCTAACCTCCTTATTTCAGAGATTAGGAAACTGAAGCATGAAGAAGGAAGATGATGTGCCCAAGTTACAAAGTTTGTAAAAAAGCTGGGACTGAAAATCAGCTCTCCCAATTCTCAATTCAACACACTTTTCAGTAGACTACCATCCATCACACTGCCTCTGGGACCACCAAGACCACCTCATGCCCAAAGTATTGCAATAACCTGCTGGTTAATTTCCCTTCCTCAAGCCTCTCCCCACTCCTGTCCATCTTCCATTCAAGTATCAACTCTATAAATTCCACTGGTTCCCTATCTATCTCTAGTAACAAATATAAAATCCTTGTTTTGGTGCGTAAGCCTTTCCTGACCTATCCTAATGTAAAATATGTTAAGACCAACAGAGATTTATTTACCTTTTGAAAAAAATCTTTCATTTTAATTAACCATACAAACTTATTCATAATAAAGGATGATTCTGTATTTTACTTTTAGTAGATATGCTGAAGTTGAAGTTAATTATACATTTTCCCCCTACTTTTTCTAGGATATGAAATAACTGAAATTTTTTAAACTTTTGTGCATGTATTTTGCATGTTTTTTCCCACTAATAGTATTTTATTTTTCTAATTACATTTAAAGATAGTTTTCAACATTAACTTTTAAAAGATTTTGAGTTCTAAATTTTTTTCTGCATCCCTTCTCCAGCCCCCTTCTAAAGAAGGCAAGTAATCTGATATAGGGTATATGTGTACAATCATATTAAACATATTTCCAATTTAGTCATTTTGTGAAAGAAGAATAAGAATAAAAGGGAAAAACCATGAGAAAGAAAAAACAAAACAAAAAAGCGAGAAAATAGTATGCTTCTATCTGCATTCAGAGTCTACAATTCTTTCTCTTGATGTGGATAAAATTTTCCATCATTGCATATGTTTTTAAGGAATAAAACAGCAGTGGCATTCAAAATGTTCATACTCGCCAAGTCTTTGCAAAATCTGTAGGGCTTGAATTAAATACATTAATGTTCTGTACAAATCAAACTATCAGCAAAACATTTTGTCACACTCCTTTCCAGGCTTCTTCCAATTCACACCATCCCCATACCACACCTTCCCCCATCAACCCAGTGATGAGTACCTGCTTGCTATTTGAGCACAAAACAGCCCATTTTCCCAACTCCAGGAATTTTCCCTAGCTGTCCTTCATGCCTAGAACACTCTCTCCTCCTATTTTCTGGCTTCCCTGGCTTCCTTCTGGTCCAAGCTAAAATCTCACCTCTAACAACAAGCTTTTCCCATCCCCCTAAATTCTTAGGGCATTTCCCTTTAATTATCTCCAATTTATCTTATGTGTAGTTTGTATGTTATCTCCCCCATTATCCAGGATGTTCCTGGAGAGCCAGAACTCTTTAGTTTCTTTGTATCCCCAGTGCTTAGCACAACAAATGTTTATTGACTTACTTCCTCCGTATAAGTGGTTTTCTGGGAATACAAAAGATGAAAAAGCTAAATAGTCCTTGCCCTTAAGGAGTCCTACAATTTACAGATGACTAGAGGTGGCAACGGGGTGGGGCAGTGAGTGGAGTTCTGGGCCTGGAGTCCAGGAGACTCATCTTCCTAAATTCAAAGCTGATCTCAGACAAGTACTAGCAGTGTGACACTGAACAAGACCTTAATCCTGTTTGCCTTAGTTTCCACATCTGTACAATGAGCTGGAGAAGGACATGGCAAACCACTCCATTATCTCTGCTAAGAAGTGAAGTCATGAAGTGGTGAACTGAATGACATGGGGTGAGAGGGAAAGTTGTAGTAAGTCTCAATAACTCCCCTTTCTTTCTACCATTCCCCTATATTGCATTAAAATATAAGCTTGTCTATCCCCCAAACTTTGGGGGGCGTAGTTGCTTAATTAATGGGATCAGAAGATAAAATACAGTGGGGTGGGGAAGTGGAAATAAACTTGAAAGCAAATATGATTAAAATCCTGTAGTACTGCAACCATTACCATGAAAAAGGTAGGTTGGGTAGGGGATAGAAAGTTAACCTCTGCCCCAACTCCCCTTCCCCCAAGTCCTAACTGATGATTGCCGCATTGGTGGTCCATCATAAATGGCTAGGTTCACTACCAGCAGCATACCTCATTTTATTCTACTGTTTCTTCATCACCAGCAACCTAGAAAGGTATCCCCTTATTCCCTACACCCTTCCACTTCTGGAACCATAGTCAAATCAGTATTGATCCTCCTCCTAGAAAGGATATTACTCTTTATGGCCCAACTCACCATCACAATAATCTTTCCAAACCACAATACATCAACCCCCGGTCACCAATCTCACTTTATGCATTGCTTCCCCATTAGAATGTAAGCTTCTTAAGGGGGAAAACTTTTTCCCCTCTTATTTTATACTTTTATTCCCAATGTTTATCATAGCAAAGTGTTCGGGGCGCGCTCGACCCCCGAACCTTCGGGCGAGATCCTGACCCCTTCTCTCCAACCCTCGTGGCTTCGGACGTCTCCGGACCTTCCCCTGGGGGAGGGGAAGGCTCTTAACCAGGCAGGACGCGGAGTGCAGTTGAGAAGCAGTTTATTCTTATCAGTTACACCAGAAGATCCCCCGAACAGCTAAGGGCGTTGGTTTAAGTAGGTTTCTCGTTCCGGGTAGCCATCTATTGTTTAAATAGGTTTCTATTTTTAGGTATCCATCCTGATCCACCCTGAGGGAGAGGCCTTCATCTCACTGGAGCAAATCCCTCCAGACCAATCCTAGGGAGGCACGATCCCTAATCCCGGGTCGTGTCCTCCCCTGGTTGGCTGGTGGCCACTCCTGGGGAAGCCCCTCTCTGCCCAGGCAGTCAGGACCGGCCCCCGACAACTCCCCCTTTTTGTTTAATAAGGGCAGGTGAAAGGCCTGTCTTAGGCTATGTGGCCTGTCTCCATGCCTGGTACCGAGAGTGGGCAGGGCCCCTGTCTTAGGCTATGTGGGTGGCCCCCACCTCCAGCATTTCTGGTAGGTGGACCCACAATAATCCCGTCATTGGGTACCTCTGCAGCCAATGGCATGATTATCCAGGTCATGGGGCCACAATATTCCCGTCATCGGCACAGTCACAGCGAAAGCCCATTATTGATTATAGCGGGGTACAGGGACGCTTTTGAACATGGCCGGTGTTAGGCCGTCATCCCGAAATTGCAAAAAATTCATGGTATTTGCGCGACTTGCGCCTCAACTCCCCCTTTTTGTTTATGCAGAAGTATATCAGCCTTTAGTTATTCCAGGGTACCCATCCACAATTTCATAATACATGACAATAAGCAAGGTAGGCAGAGACAAATCACACATAACAGGGCAATCCCTAATCCAGTAACAAAAAATGTATAAAGCCATTGTGTAACATTAAGATTTCTCAACTAATCTGGGAAAAGTCCATGCTGATTTTTCATATCCCGCTTATAATGGTCTGTGGCACTTTGTATGCCTTTAATTATCTCACCTAACTTTAATATATAAGTATCCAAACTTTGGAAGTCATCAAGTCTGGAAATAGCATCTTCAAGCTCTGTGCTGGCGTTAAGCATGAGGGCAGTCATGCATGCAGGTCGTAACAGCTGCGTATCGTACGATAGCCCTTAGTTCCCTGATTGGTGGTTAAGCCTTGGTCAGCCCTCAGCACCTGTTCTTAGGGCCACGTTACTGAGTTGGCTGATCGTGTCCTACTATGATAGGTGGGGGTCCCACCAGTACCTCCCCGAGGGCGATGCCGTACCTTGTCCACGAGCCTTCCTTGCGCCCAGAATGAGGAAGTCACGGGCCAAGCGCGTGACCGCCAGTTAGGGCGGGTATAGACTCCCGGCCGTCACCTATCCACCCAGGAGGTCTGGTGGCGGCCCCTCACACTATCTTTGGTCCTATACATGCTTGTACAGAACAATTCTGGCATGTAAAATTGAAAATTCCTGTCATGTTCTGATATGTCTCTAGTTTAGATCTGTAGTCTCTGTCCCATAGAAATATATGTGTGTTCCCTAGACATACTTCACCCATTAATGTTGTTAGCTTTCTTTGGTGATGCTGCAGCAGGCATTCCCTGCACTGTTTGTCCTCCCATAGCTAGAATAACTTTGTCTAGTCCCTGAACAGGTCTTTCAACCTCAGGAGACCCTTTATAATTGATGTACATTTGTCTAGGAAAGTTTGGTGCATATTTTTCCTCAAGTAAGTATGTAAGATTGTGACATGAATATAACATTTCTGTGTAGTTTCCCCTAATCAATTCTTTCTCCTGACAAGTATGTGTGTGACAATTCTCATATGGTAAAAACCCCGTATACAAATGCCAAAGGGTTACATTTCTCTTCTTTTGTAAGTTACAAAATGGCCTAAATTTCATACCACGAACAAGTCCCACAAAGTCCTTGTCTGACCAAACTACTATTATCCCATTTATCCTCCAGGTGAACAGATTAGAAGCGTGTCATGTATCTTTCTCATCCAATGTCTCTTGTCCGTCCACAATAGTGGCACACCAGGGATACCCCTCTGTTCCATTCACCTGTGTGTATTTAAAACCAAACCCATTCCAATTCCCAGAAATACCCTTCTATAGACAAAGTGGGAAACCTGCGACTAGTCCTGAAAAGTTAGTGTCTCTGAAAGAGAGTCCCATTATTATCATAGTCTAGTCCATCATCTTTAAACATGTGAGAAATATTGCTTTGGATGATAAACTTAGGCATTGTCTCACTCCATGACATCACCCTTAACCATGGTGGATTCGTGAGGAACGCCCATCTCTGTTGTTCCTTCGGTGCTGGGTCGATGGACGCAGTGTTCTTTGAGTGTCATGATAAGTACGAGAAAAATGAAAGGAGTCATTGTGACCTAGTTGATTAAGCTTCTCCAGAAGTTTTTTCATCTGCCACTGATAGCACCTCCTCACTCCCTGTGACCGCTTCACCTTGGCGGTTGTCCTCTATCATTGTTATCCTTTTCACTGGAACCCAAACTTCTTTATTATCATCTGTTGAAACACAAACATACCCTTTTCCCCACGTTAACACTGTATGAGGACCAAATCAATTTTTATTCTCATCGTGCCACATTACTGGCTACTTTCAGGGCACTTGTTATTGCTGATTCATTCTTTGCAGACTCCTTATTAGGAAATGTTAAGAATTTCATAGCAGCCAATAAGCCATCATTATAGAATTTTAAATAATTTAGAGTATAAACAGCCAAACAGCCAATTGTAATTTATCATCAATTTAGAGTATAAACAGCCAGTTGCGAATTTATCAACTCCTGGTCCAACTCCTCCTTTTTCTTTTTTGCAAGTAGGTGTCCAGGGATCGATTTGCTCGTTCCACTATAGCTTGACCAGTGGGATTATGGGGGATTCCAGTGACATGTAAAATGGAAAATTCCACCATGAACTGTTCAATGGCTTTACTGACATAAGCTGGACCATTGTTTGGTTTAATGCTTTTTGGTACTGCATGATGTAGAATGTGACCGAGTGTGTGCGATATAAAATATTGCTGTTTTGGCCCTTATTGGTAGTTGAACTTCCATCTGTTTAATACTATCTGCCCTATCAGGAATATAGGCTGACTCTACTCTAGGTATCAATGGTACTGTATACTTTCTGTCTGTGATGATATTGCAAGGTTCTTTCACATATAATAATGCTTGCAATACTTCATATAATTCATTTTGTTGTGTAGAAGTAAATGTTGTTTTAAATTTATGCATCTCCTTTTTAGATGGAACATACATAGATGCCCTAAAATTTTTTGTTGCATCTGTAAAAACATTAACTCCCTCTACCAGTGAGGAAGAGCATTTGTTGGCCCAAGATCATGGCTACGTGGCAAATTGTTGCCCAAAAGGGATTGGGAGCCCGTGTTGGAAATTCCGATTAATCAATATCTGCCATTCCACAAACTCTTGTATGCAGTTCTCTATTTGTTGACTTGTATACATAGTATATATTGTGTGAGGTTTCTGTTCTATTAACATCCTTACTCTCTTCACTGCCTTATGTATGACTTGGGCTACCAGCACAGCATAAGGCACACAAGCTCTGTTCTTTATCTGAGCCAAATGTACCCACTCAATAATCCCTTGTTTTTGATATAAAACTCCAGTGGGTATTTTTTCAGTGAATAAATTGTTACTTCCAAGTCCTGTGATTCTAATATCCTGCTAATAGTACACCCCATAATCTTTTTCTGCACTAATTTCAAACATTCCAGTGCTTCATGTGTCCATTTTCTGCATGAGTTTAATTGAGAAGGACCTTTCAATAAATCATATAATGGTTTCATTTGATCAGTTGTAATTCTCAACTGTGGCCTACACCACTGAATTTCTCCTATCAATTTCTGAAAGTCATTTAAATTTGTAACCTTTGTAGAATCTATGATAGGTGACTTCAAACTTAAGCCTTACCACCTTACATCATTGTTTCACAGGCTAGTTTCTCCTTCTCTGATTACATTTACTCTGAAAAAAAAAAACTTTTTAGAAATTAAGTTGTTAATAAGTTCAAACACTAAATTTAACTTTTGCTTAAGCCAAGGAATGACTACAAGTTCAGATTAAAAGAGCAAGATCTTTTCTGCTTCATAGACCATTACATATTAATTTATCAATACATTGTCTTGAAAATGAAAATTTAAAACCGTTTAAAATTTCTCCTGTTGTTAACAGTCACTAAACTTTTACAAAAATTTAGTTGAAAACCTTCAAAATAATAGTTCTCTTCTCTTGATCTAATTTGGAATGATAAAAGTTACAATTCACTGTAGACCCAGCTGAATGATGAGTTGGGACTGCAGGGCAAAAAATCTTAATGGTTCCATCCTTTACTCAAGTAAATTTTATTTCTGTGTCCACTCCTTAAGAACTTTTTTGAATGAGAGGGTTTTGAATTCCTCAGCTGAAGGGAGGGAGACTTCTGGACAACTGCCCAGTGGCGCCAAGTCTATTCCATTCTGCTGGAGAGTTTCAAAAGCTTTACCTCTGCTGAGGTGTCCCTTTAAGATTTATGCATATTTCCAATTTGTCTAGTGCCAAATAATATAACAAATCCTGATCTGTTTTAAACATCCAATTAGGAGTGACACGTTTCACTTAATATGTGAACAGAATAACTACCTTTTGGTTACTTCTCATTATACAAAATACTTTTCTTTTAGGTGAGATTTAGGTGAAAATGCTGATCAGCCTGCTCCAGATCTCCTCTCGTCTCTCTCCACCCCCACAATCTGGCTAAGATCGGGAAGGCAAAGAGAGAGGGTTTAACCAAAAACTTTCAAATAATTCCCAAAACTTTTATGCTTTCCTTAGACTTCATATCCATGTTGTTTTCCTAATGGGCTTTGATTAAAGCCCCCTTTAAAACTGCACAGACACTATGTCCCTGCATTTCCCATCCAAGACTACACCTTGCAATCACATGAACTAAAAATAATATAAGATTAGTTCCTCTCTTTCTCTCTCCCATACTTCTCCCCGATGCTGCAGTCATCAGAGAGAAGGGAGGAGGGGGAGGAAAAGAGATAACTTTCCAAGGTCCAGCTACCATGGAGCTGACCGTAATAACTCACAAACACACGCACACAGAACATGTAAAGACAGAACACATATACAGACAATAAAAGAATCCAAAAAACTGAGAAAAAATTGTCAGAAATCCTCTGTACACATTATAACTCTGGCTTAATTTCTATCACTGTGTAACTAAGCCTTGCATAAGATTCCTTCTCTAAACTTTCTCCCGTACAAGATTGCTTTTTTAGACTTACTCCTGCAACTTTTTACTGCACCATAGATCTGTGCCGAGTGCCAGGGCTGGAAGAACATCTGGGCTGCTGAATTCGCCACTGTGCCACAAATCCTGGGCAAATTTTTTGCTGTGCCATAAATCCAGGCCCTGGGCCAACTCTGGATGTATTTTCTGGTTGAATTTCTGACTGCACCAACTCCCTCTTTCCTCTCGGTCCTATCTGGTCGTGATTGTCTCCTGAGCTCCCAGACCACCAATGCTCCGAAGATAAAAAAGGGGGGCAGTAGAGGGGGATCTCGACTCCTTGTCAGAAATCTCCACTAGGGAGTCTCCCGTTTGTATCGCACAAGCGGCAGCCCAGCAAGTTGGACGTGGGGTGCCCACAAGGGCTGCTTTTTCCACCCCGTACATGACAAAATCAGTCTCAACAAGCAACCCAGGGGTGGCATCCACATAAGAGGCCATTTGTGTCCCCACTACTTGCCATGTTTGAGGAGTTAATTCTGCATGGCAAACCCATGCTGATATAGTTTGTATTTTTACTACCCACTCCCTACATTCCTTTATATGAATTTTTGCTCCATTTTTCTTGCACAGCTTGTACAGCTGGCAGGCTAGCACTCCCTTATCTTCTGGTTTTACATGGGCGGAGCCCATTCTGCCTTCTAGGCGTCTCTGAAGCGGGCGGCGTTCGTTCTCCGGCTCGAAAAGCGGCCGGGGTTTTTACTTTCGTTTCGCCGCTCGCTTTCGCCTAGGCTGCCTGGTCCTTCTACTCCGTCCAGCGGAGTAGGCAAGGGGTCCCCCTTCACTTACCTCACCCGGATCCACTTGCGGTGTCGTCCCTGTTCGGGCGCCAGCTGTTCGGGGCGCGCTCGACCCCCGAACCTTCGGGCGAGATCCTGACCCCTTCTCTCCAACCCTCGTGGCTTCGGACGTCTCCGGACCTTCCCCTGGGGGAGGGGAAGGCTCTTAACCAGGCAGGACGCGGAGTGCAGTTGAGAAGCAGTTTATTCTTATCAGTTACACCAGAAGATCCCCCGAACAGCTAAGGGCGTTGGTTTAAGTAGGTTTCTCGTTCCGGGTAGCCATCTATTGTTTAAATAGGTTTCTATTTTTAGGTATCCATCCTGATCCACCCTGAGGGAGAGGCCTTCATCTCACTGGAGCAAATCCCTCCAGACCAATCCTAGGGAGGCACGATCCCTAATCCCGGGTCGTGTCCTCCCCTGGTTGGCTGGTGGCCACTCCTGGGGAAGCCCCTCTCTGCCCAGGCAGTCAGGACCGGCCCCCGACAGCAAAGTGTCCCTTAAATACCGAATAAAAACTTTCATATTTATTCATTCATATAATCAGCAAAGAACATCCCTCTACATATGCCTCCCATCATTACACCTTGTTTTCTTGAGGGTGAGACTGTCCTCCAAATTCCAGAATATGTGGTTACAGTAATTATAGGAACTAAAAAAACTGCCAGCTCAGTTGTTTGCATCTTGTCTCTCCCTCTCCCCCCACCCCCCATCAGACTGTGCATTGTTCCTGGAGAGCTAGGACTGATTTTGTATTTGCGGAGCTTGGTAAGAATGTCTTAAGTATTTACTGTCAGACCCAGTACTAGGTGCTAGGGATACAAAGATAAAAGTGAAACAATTCCTGCCTTCAAAGAATTTACATTTTATCAAGGACACCACATGTGCTCATATAAGAATTAATACAAGATAATTCTTGAGGGAAAGATACCAATAGCTTGAAGTATTGGGGCAGAAGGAGCATCAGGACAGGTTTCATGAAGAAAATGAAGAGGGAGAAGAATACTGAAGGAAATTGGAGATAGTATATACATTATGACATATTGTTTAGCAGAAGGGAGGAGAGATGGGCATGATGTGATCTGTGGTACATTCCCATCTTTTGTTAACTACCAATGAAGTCTTAGTGTATGTCTTCACAACAGATGGTTCTTCCCCTCATTCCCCCAATACCTTGTATTTACTTGTTCATAATTCCTGTCTACTTATAATATGTATATATAACATCGTACCTGGCATATAATTGGTGATCAAAAATTTTCTTGTAGAATAATGTAGCTCCCTTTCCCCTTATCATTTTCTGACACACACACACACACACGTATCACTGTGAGGGGAATCCCTCTGAGCTTGTTCATGATCTGTCACAAGTGGCCAAAGAAGTCCCATTCTAGTGGAATAAAAATGAAATCCTTCCCCTGAGGTAAAAGTAAACGCCCAGCTTCCATGGTTCTTGGGTGTGAGATGGAGATCAAGCATTGATCCAATCCCATTTTAAATAGCAAGAAACCTCTTCATAATCCCTTGTTTGTATTTCTTAGAGGAGTGACATCAGAAACACTTATTTCATTCCACACAATAATTCACTGCAATCCAAGGGAGCACAGTGAGGGCAACGCCATCTCCCAGCTGCTGATTACATCAAAGGTTCGCAGCCCAAATTCAATTTTATGATGTTAATCTTGGATCTGCCACTCAGAAATTTTCTCTGAGGGATATGATTTTTCTCTGGATTTCATTTAAAGAATGATTTTCTTCATCTACAATCAATAAAGATATGTTTTCATCAAAAGACTCTATCTTGGCAGAATTCAATTGGCCATTTCAATCCCTTTTGGTGACACAGTATTAATTAAAATAGTTTATGTTGCACCTCAACTGGAAAACAGGCAGTAAAAACAGCAGCCACTCAGAACACATGTACCAGACACATCAGCATGGAGGACGGAAAATCATTTTCACCTTCTTGAGGTGACAGACATTAGCAATTCAAGAGAGGTATGCTATACATTGGCTTATTGGTGTAATCTTCCTGCAAGAAATGAAGCTGCTCCTGCTTTTATGTTTCTTCAAGAGGAAATCAAAATGTATGTAAGACAGTTAAACAGCTAGTTTCAAAAACACTCCTTGAAGGGATCAGGAAGGAGACACATGGAACCACATAATATACCATTATTAACTGAAATTACAACAGTTCCCAACTGATAAATTCAGACTCTATTGATAGAGCTTTGAAAAAAATCTGCTTTGGAGAACAATAAATGATCACTAAAATAGAATGACTTTTCTTCTTCTGAAATAAGCAATATATAAACTCTATGGAAATTTTTTACCCCACATTAAGATGGTAAAAAAAAAATAATGGATTGCTGTATGGAAAATCAAGAGTTTTACTTCCTCACAACGTTTTGAAAGTCTGAGGAGTCTGTATGACTTCATTTGGGGATTTTCTTGGCAGAGATAGTGGAATATTTCCTCATTCCCTTCTCCAGCTCATTTTAAAGGAGAGGAGCTGAGGCAAACAGGGTTAAGTGACTTGCCTAGGGGTCATACAGATAATATACATCAGAGACCATATTTGAACTCTCAAAGATGAGTCTTCCTATCTCCAGTTTTCACACTCTATCCACTAGAGCACCTAGCTGCCCCCAAGGGGGCATACAACATGGCATACTGAAAAGAAGTGGATTTGAAGCCAGATAGTCTAAAAAGAAATCCTTTCTAGATCTCCCATTTACAGCCCTTGGTACCTTGGGCAAGTCCACTGTTACCTGTGGTCTTCAATTTCCTGATCTGTAAAATGAAAAAAGCTTTAAATTCAGGCTCTTATAATAACAAAAAAATCACCTATAAAATAAATTATATACAACTTCTAGGGAGTTCCTATTAAGTCATAGGACCATAGACTCAAGCCTGAGAAGGATCTTTGACAATCTAACTCTCTAATATTATATACCAGGAAACTGAAGCCCATGGATATTAAATGAATTGACTAAGGTCACATAGGTAGCAAGTAACATAATTCAAACCTAGGTCCTCTTTACTCCAGACTCATGACATTTCCAATGTAAATACATTGTTTTCTGCACCATATTCCTTTCAGTTTCAGGGACTGATTGCCCAAGTCAAAATGACAGAAGATCACAGATTGGGCTACAAGGAAACTGTCAGTCTAAAAGAAAAATACTCCAAAAAATAACATGATTAGAAGATACAGATGAGTACTTCTCCAAAAGTCCTGCCTTGGGCCCTCTCCTCCCTCTATACTTGCTAATCTCATTGGCTCCCAAGGATTCAATTATCATCTCTATGCCAATGATTCTCAGATCTATTTATCTAACCTTTATCTCTTGACTGACCTCCAGTCTTGCATCTCCAATTGCCTATTAGACATCTTGAACTGGATGTACCATAGACATCTTAAATTCAACAGGTCCTAAACTGAACTCATCATTTGCCCATCCCTCTCAACATTCCTTTGTTGCTAACTTCACAACATTGTAAAGGGTAACACCATCCTCCCAGGCACCAGGCTTGCAATCTGTTTCCTTCATTCCTTACCTTCCTCATCCTCCATACCTATCTGTTAACCAAGATCTGTGGCTTTCAGCTTCGTAACATCTCTTGCATAGAGCCTCTTATCTCCATCACCCTGGTTTGGTAGGAAAATTGCTGGTTGGGCACCCATCAAAAACATCTCTCCACTTCGGATCAGCTGTCAAAGTGATTTTTCTAAAGTCTGAGTCATAGCACATCCACCCCTTTCCTACCTACCCTATCAACTTCAGAGGCTCCCAGTTATCTCTACAATCAAATATAAAATCTGTTTAGCATTCCAGCCTCTTTCCACCTTATAGTCACACTCCCCACCCCAACATTCTCAGATTCAGTGACACTGGCCTCTTTCCTAGAACAAAACACTTCATCTACAGATCCCAGGTATTTTCACTGGCCCCTTCCCATTCCAAGCTTGGAAAGCTCTCCCCGGCTCATCTGTCATCTGGCTTTCTTAAATTCTCAGCTAAAATCTCACCTTACAGGAAACCTTTTCTCATGCCCCTTTATTGTCATGCCTTTCCTCTTCTGATAATCTCCAATTTATCCTATATTTATCTTGCTTTAACAGTGAAGTCCTTGAAACAACACTGAATATGGGGTCAGAGCATCTGGATTCAAGAATGAACTCTTGACACTCTCTGGCTGTGTAATCTTACCCCTTCTGAAATCCAACTTCATCACTGGTTTGAAAAAAATGGTACAATAATATCTATATTACCTTTCTCAGAGGGTTGTTATCTGGAAAAGTGTTTCCCCGATATCCTACTATTTGGCATATATGTGAAGGAAGCATTACTGGAGAAATGTCTGAACAAAAAGGTGTATTACTAAATAATACTGTAGCATATGAGGCATCTAGATGGCTCAGTGGATAAAACAGTGGGCCTTAAGTCAGAAATAACTGAATTCAAATCTGACCTCAGACATTTACCAGGTGTGTCACCCTGAGCAAGTCATTTAAACTGTTCGCCTTAATCCACTGGAGGAGGAAATGGCAAACCACTCCAGTATTTTGGCCAAGAAAATCCCACTGACAGTATTGGTGTGATATGGTTCACAAGATCATGAAGAGTTAAACACAACTGAATGACAACACCACAATGCCATAAGAAATCACAAACAAGAGGCATTCCTAGGAAGATGTGTACCCAAAGCAAAGCAAAATTCCATCTTGGCTGGTAAGGACTGAGAATGAAGCATGGCTTCCTCCTCTCGGCAGACAGGTAGAAGATTATACACTATCAGACTAGTCAATGTAGTAGCTTGTTTTGCTGAACTATATTTCTTGACTATAAGGAGGGGTGGAAATACTGGGAGGGCAGAGAGAAGAAGAATACATTATGAAATTTTAAGGAAAGAGAACTTTTTAAGTACATTATTGAAGATGTAGCAACAATATTTTAAATTAACTTTAGTGTCGTTTCTGCTGAATAAAAGTAGAATTTTTCCCTTACCAATACCACAAAATTATACCTCCACTTAGACACAGGAACTTTTTAGGGTACAGAAAAGAGTACAACTACAATTTCCTTCAAACCAAATTTCCTTCAGACACAATTCAAAGTCACAAAATAAAACCCATCCAAAACACTTGTGTTTTAGAATCATTGACATTCAGTGATTGATGTATGCTTCATTCTAATCTCATCTCATCCTGCTGGACCTCAGATGTCCAATAGGGTTATGCTGCTCCCCATGTTCACCACTTCTGTTGTCTCTACATAGACTCACAGGATCATACCCGATCAAATATAAAATGCATCGTTTGGCATTCCTTTCCAGGCTTTTTACAGTTTACTCCCCTCTACATATTCTAGCATTCAGAGACACTGGACTAGCTCTTCCTTCCTCTTCATCTCCACACTCTTGCCTGGCAGTCTCCCAGACCTGGATAATCTCCTGACTTTCTTTAAGACTCCTCTAAGTCTTCTTTCCAGACTCAGTTCAAATCCCATCTTCTGGAAGAGGTTTTTTCTGGTCCCCCATCCACTCTTTGACCCTTCCCATAGCTAATGCTTTCTATGTGAATTAACTCTATTAATGTTGTATTTATCTTTGATCCAGCCATACCACTGCTAAATCTATATCTCAAAGACATAAAAAAAGGTGGGAGGGGAACCTATTTAAAAATATTTAAA
This sequence comes from Bettongia penicillata ogilbyi, assembly GCA_023548195.1. Lineage (NCBI taxonomy): Eukaryota > Metazoa > Chordata > Mammalia > Diprotodontia > Potoroidae > Bettongia > Bettongia penicillata. The sequence continues at coordinate 12,292,297 of JAJHZJ010000009.1, read as the reverse complement.
GCAACTCTCTTTGTGGTAGCTAAGAACTGGAAACCAAAGGGATGCTCATCAATTGGAGAATGGTTGAACAAGCTGTGGTATATGATTATGAGGGAATATTATTGTACTGTAAGAATTAACAAGCAGGATGATTTAGAAAAACTTGGAAAGATTTACATGAACTGATCCAAAGTGAAGTGAGCAAAACCAAGAGAATGTTGAACACAGTATCAGTAACACTGAAGAACTATGAATGGTTTAGGTATTCTCAGCAATCTAATGTTGCAAGACAATACCAAAGGACTAATGATGAAGTAAACTATTTGCTTCCAGAGAAAAAACTATTATCTGAATATAGACTGAAGCATGCTACTTTTCCCTTTCATTTCTTTTGTCTTCTTGTTCAAAATGACTAATATGGAAATGTTTTACATGATTGAACATGTATAATCTATATCTGATTACTGTCTCAGAAAAGTGGGAGGGAAGGTAGGGAAGAAGGGATAGAATTTGAAATTCAAAACTTAAACCCAAATGTTTAAAAAATTATTTTAACATGTAATCTGGGAAAAATAAAATATTGTATTTATCTTGCAGTCTCCCCCATTAGAATGTTCCTGCCTGGCCAGGGCCAGAATTTTTGCCTTTCTTTGTATTTCTAAAGCTTAGTACCCAGTCTACCACATAGTAACCAATTAATACAATGTTTGTTGACTGACTTCTCCCTCCCACTTATTTTCTTTCTGGGAGGCAGTTAGAAAGGCAGAGGTCTGAAGGATATTTTCATGAAGTCAAAAAAAAGGGAGATGGGGATGGGGGACTTGCTTTACTAAAGACAAACCAAAAAGAAATATTAAATTTAATTATACTCTGAAACTAATCTCCTTTGCTTGACCTTGGAATCCTTTAGCATAAAACCCTGCTGACAGAGTCAGATGAGTGTTTCCTTCATTGTTTTGAGTCTTAGTCAGCTATGTTGAAATGAAAAACAAAACTGCAGTAATTAAGGGACAGTGAATAAGGAGGTAGAATGCCTCCCAATTACATCCATCTACTACAATTATCTCTCTCCAATAGGGCAAAAATAATCATTTTGCATTTTGGCATTTAGAGACGACTGTTGCAACTCAATATATTTTTTCTCCTTGCACCCCAAGGCTTGGTACTTTCTATTTGAGACAATGACTCCTACATTCCTTTTTATTACCGTCTTAGTGATATTTAGTATAAATATTAGATGGAAGATTTCTTACATGAAAACTCTACCCCGTCTTAGCCCCTTTTTGTTTCTCCCCAAAACAATTAGTGCAATTCTGACCACAAAGCAGAGGCTCAGAAAACATCCATCACTGATTGGCTGGTGCCAACTGTCAACCACCTTCCCTGGCTTCCTTTAAAGCCCAACGAAAATCCCATCTTTTCAGGTCGCCTTTTCCCATCCCTCTTAACACCAGCGTTTTTCCCTGTTAATTATTTCCTATTCATCCTTTCTATAGCTTGCAGTGTGTGTGTGTGTGTGTGTGTGTGTGTGTGTGTGTGTGTGTGTGTGTGTGTATACGTTGTCTTCCCTGTTACATTTCGAGCTCCTTGAGGTGGGTCACTGTCCTTAGCCTCTTTCTATATCCCCAAAATTTAGCACAGCAGGGGCTTACTAAACAGTAATTGATTGGAATAGAGTAACCCCACACAGCGAAGTAAAGCGAAAGCCCTGAATGCCAAGGGCTCCGTTACCGCTGCTGTTGACAAGGAAAGCTTTCACTCAGGCAGCGACCGCCTGAAGTAATTTCTAAACTTCGGTTCGCCACAATCTGCGCGTCTCGGAGGAGGTCTGATTTCAAAACCACTGGGGAGACAACAGGACAACACTTGCCCCCACCTCCCACCCCCCATTTTACAATTTAAGGAGTCACCAAGCGTTTCTGGCAGAAAAATGGAGGGGAAAGTAATTCCCCAGGCCCTTCACTCCTGCCCGGAAAAACACCACCGGCCAAATACAGTGTAACCCCGGACCCCAAGAAAGTGAACAAGACTTGCATGTGTGCAGTTTTTCCACCCAAAGAGGAAGCATAAGGGGTCCGAAAAGCAGTTTAAAGATAACCAAAAGGAAGTCTTTAGCGGGGACAATGTGCGCCCTTTCCTTCCTGGGTACAAAGCAAAAAGAGTAGGGACAGCCACTCCCACCCCGGACCTCCAGCTGAAGTCCTCTGCCCTTGGCTCGGGGGTCTTAAGAGGGGGGTAAAATGCAGAACGAGGGTGACGCGGACTGGGCGCAAGCCTAACAACGCGGTTTAAGAAGGAGCGCGGCACTGAAGGGCAGGAAAGGAGAAAGGCAGCAGCGGCGCTCAGACCTTACCCCGGCAGCCGGCTGCAGCCCGCCCTGTCCGAGGTTCTGGAGGGAGGGGGCGGACCTGCACCGGCCTGCCTTTTATCCCCTGCCCTCCTAGCTGGGCTGGGCGCCTCCCGCCTCCCACACTCAAACCGAGCCCGCAGACCCCGCCTCGGCTCCGCGCCGGCCTTGACTGCCCCCGGAGCTGGCCGAACCTGCTCTCCCTGCCCGGAGCTGCCCTTCCAGCCGCCAGCCGGCGCGCTCTGCCTCCTTTCTCCTTCCCAGCCCCTCGTTCTGGAGAAAACAGGCCCCGGGGCAAGTGTCCCTGGCGCCACCCGCTCACTGGGGGTTAGAGGACCAGGAAGACAGAAATAAGGCAAGGCAAGTCTTGGGAGAGCCTGAGGAGGCAGTGGTCAGTAATGAGCATTTATTTAGCGCCTAAATATGCCAGGCAGTGGGCTAAACTTTAGCCGTTGCGGGTTTAGCTAAGTACGTAGTTGAGAATTGCATTGGACCTTGGATTTCCCGTTCCATTAAAGAAGCATTTATTAAGTGAGTACTGTGGCTAAGGTAAAGGCAGAATGACTTGGTGGACGTACCACCTTAAAGAAAGGGAGATGAACTGATTTCCACGAATGGAGGAAATTTCCACACCAGGAATTCCCAATATAGATGAAATTACAGATACCCCAACTCCTGCAAAACCAAAACGTGCCAGACACTGCTAAGTACTGGTGATACAAATGCAAATATGAAAAATGGCTTCTACGATTAATCTGCAAGAACATGTGAACACAAAGATAAGGGAACAGCAGACTATTTGGGGAGCAAAAAGCAGGAAGTTTTGTGCAGAAAATAGCAGCTGAGGTGAACCTTGAAGGAAGCTGAGAATTCTAGAAGGTGGCGTTGAGGTGAGAAGCACTCCAGGTATTGATGGGGCAGACAGGAGTAGAGAGCGGGGAGCCTCCTGTGCGAACATGCAGTGGGGGAGGGAGAAGGGAGCAGACTGGTCAGTTTGGCTGGAACTCAACCATCTATGAAGGAGAGTGATATGAAGTGATTAAGGGGAATCAAGTCCACAAGATTTGTGAAGCATCTGTTTTTTGCCAGACACTATTAAATGCTGGTGATAAGGGGAAAAAGACAAAAAACCAGGTCTCGCTCTCAAGGAACTCACAGTCCAATGTGGGAGACAGCATAAAACAACTATGTAAAAAAAAAAGATATATATGCACATGCATGTATATACACATATTTTGAGTGAGGGAGGGCTGAAATCAGAGCTAATGAAGAAGGGAAAAGACATTCCGTTTAAGGAAAACTGGAAAAGGCTTTTGCAGACTTCAGTTGACTCCTGGAAAACGAGGAGGTTGAGATAAGCTGCAGGAATGGAAGAACACCGAGTAAAATGAATTGCCTGGAGTCTGGAGATGAAATGGTCCTTTGGAGTACCTTCAGGAAAGTCAGTATCACTAGGTTCCAGAATATGTAGAGAGGAAAGACATATAACAAGACTGGAAAGGTCGAAAGGGCCTAGGTTATAAAGAGTTTTAAATAGATTTCATACTTGATCCTGGAGCCACCTGGGAACCACTTTAGTTTACTAAATAAAGATAATCTGGAGTCAAATTATGAATGAATGAATAAATGAATGAATAGCAAAGTATTTATTATGCACTCCTCAAATAATTAGGAGAAAGATCAGCACTTATAGAGGAAAGGTAAGAGTATATTGTTCAGGGGAGGTAGAAAAGTGGTGGGAGGTGACCTGGTTTGCTAAATGGATGGAATGTGAAAGCAGGTCTAATTATCTAAAGGTAGCTGTAGACAAATTGGCTCAGTATACTAGTTTGTACCTACTGTCACTAATCAACTGAACTGGGCCCTGGCAAGAGAGCTCCACAAATGAATGGATTGAGTTTCTTTAGGGAATGGAGTGTGGATTCAAGAAAACCTAGTGGGTAAGGCCAGGTGTTAAGTCTCAAGGTCAGGAGTACTGGTAGATGATCCCCTTTTGGGAAGAAGTTATCAGGGAATATTCTGTACTCTCATATCAGGTCTATAGGTCATAATGATAAAAGGGACATAGACTTTTCAAACATATACACTTTTAAAACTGGGAGAAATAAAACACCGTGGTTAGCCCAAATTATTGTTCTTGCATTTTTTAAGTGAATATAAGTATATCTGCTTTTCCTGGATTATTTTATTACTACTGTATTTTTACTTTGCAAGTTACTTTAGATTTTTTAAGCCTTAGTTCCAGAGGCTCCTCAGGATAGTACCAGTGGAAGTGGGGTAGTGGTGTGGTGGTAGTAGTAGTAGTAGTGGTAGTAAATAGCATTCTTATAGAGCTTAAAGTTTTGCCCATCATTTTACATATGTTATTAACAGAGAATTAATATTCCCTTTCTACAGTTAAGAATGCTCAGGCACATTGGACATGCTTGGTAAAAGTGTATTGATCTTGTCTTAGCTAGGATGTTTCTAAGGAGGTCTTTTTCTAATTAGCCTGGAGTAATGACCTTGGGCAAGTCACTTATTTCTTTGAGTCTCAGTTTCCTTATCTATAAAATGCACCTTGAAGCTCTAAATCTACAGTTCTATATTATCTCTGTTCTCTACTGGCCTAACAAAAGAGCAGGTTTCCTAGTTCCTAAATTCCTTACAATTTATCTCCTTTAACTTCTCCAGTTATTTAAGAGTTCTCCCCACTCCACCCCACCCCAAGCAAAGGGCTAGGAGGTTGCCATTTCTTTGGTCTGTTTTGTACTCACAGCAAATACCAAACTCCCATTTACCCATTTCTACAAGCAAAACATCTCCAGCCTCAGTACTGTGAAACAACAAAAAAAAAATGACTGCTCATTTTATAATTCATTGGGCTAGGGGTTTTGTCTGTAAAAATGATTCAGGGAGGTCTGTGAATAGAGAAAAATTTCCCTGGTAGCTCTATTGCATTTTTCTGATACTTAGATTGTTTCCACCTCTCCTCTTCTTAGTATTAAAGGGTTTTATAAGACTAAAATATGCCTCCACAGATGCCTGGGTAATTTGCCTTCTTTTCAACTAGACTACCTGGCTTATTAAACATACTGAATAAAAATAAGGCCTAAGGAAATGAATTTGGTCAAACCACTTGAAACAAATGAAAAGTATTTGTTAAACATGCATCTATGATGGTGCTGAGCTTAGAAATGAAGAGTTTGCACTAAGGCAAATAGAGACCTGAATTTAAACTATGAAATAAAAAAGCTTGCAGGCCTGCAGAACTATTGACCATCAAATGAATACTTCACTATTATGGATAACTTTTAAGCTCTAAACCTGATGAAAGTGTAAACAAAGCTGCTGAAACACAAAACTAACATCTGATATTTTCCTCATTAAGATTCCACTTTACTTCAAAAACCTTTACACACACCCACACACACACACACATACACCACACACTGCCCAGGCTCCTTGTTGGCATCTGACCAATATAATTTTTATTTTGATTTTGATTTTTTAAATGAAGCCTATCCATTTGACAGCTTGGCAACCTGTGATTGAAGCAATAAAATAAGGTGTTGGTTTTAACAGTTCTGCCTCCTTTTGTGCCTGTTGTCACAGAATCACAAAACCTGAGTCCTCGAAGGAAGATCAGGGTCCATCTAATCCAATCTACACAGAAAAAGAATCCTCAATACAACATGACCAACAAGTGATCATAGAGTCTCAGCTTGAAGACCTCCGTGGAGGGGAACCCACCACCTACTGAAGAAGGTTTTGAGGTTGATTACTCATTGGAAGAATTTTGGTTCCCTAATCTTATCTGTGGCATTTCATGTGGTGTTTTCCAGCTCAAGTATATTGTTATTCATTGATATTTAGATGATCTCATCCATGGTATTCCCTTTACCCATACAGGTCACCAGCAACAGTTAGAAATACTTTCCCCTGGAGCACCTTAGAATATGTGGGATGGAGCCCAAAGTATAGGGGACATTGGGCATGGCACAGGATGTGTAGAAGACTGGCAGTCTGGTAATGAGTGGTAGGACAGCAGCAGCTCGGAGGACAGTCCAATTGTGTAAAGTTTTCTGGGAAAGGGCATGAACTATCCTCCAACTTTGCAGGACCAGTGACATCAGGAGGCTGATGTTTGGACTTGCAAGTGGATGGGATTTAAGTGAGGCAGAGCTGTGCAAGGTAATAAGCCTAGTCCATCCTCCAGGTTCATCAGAGTCCAGTGGCAAGACATAAATCAAGACTAGTGACGGCCCCTTCCAGATTAAAAGCACAAAGATGACAGTATCCAGACTCTGTGCTCCCTGGTATGTTGGTGGTCTGAGTCAAACCCACCCACAAATTTTTATCCTCCGCAATTCTTTTCCACATCCTTCCATAAATCCACCATAGACTACTTATCCAATACCCTGGACATTTTCCTCTAGATTTTTTTTTTAATATTTAGTTCAATACTGGGGTTTCCTATCTGTTATCTTTCACCTTAACTAAATGACTGGTTCTCTTGCTTTTTAGATCAGACAATATCCTTGAGATTGCCCTATGCACAAGTATGCTACAGTCTTTAAACACTTTCCATGTGGCATCCCATGGTTTGCAATTATGATTTTTCTGATAATGGTTGATAATGGCTTTCTGACAGTTATATGACAACTATATGTTATCTATTACCTGCTCCTGCTGACCATTCCTGTCTTGTCTAAAGTTTAGCTTTCTAACTCAGCTTTTCTATTCTATTGTTACCCTCTTGACCATATATACAGGGTACAAGGAGAAGGATGAATCAAGGTTTTAAGTTTGTAGGTTTTAAAGATAGATCTTTGATATTCAAATTGTTTTAGTTGCAAGGAGGTAAAAGTTTGCCACTAATGTTTACCTTTTAAGTTTGAAGTCATCTGGTGTGGTCCACTACACAATAGACAGAAAGTAACCTCATCTGTAAAATAGGTGCAGGGAGGATGGAATATATTCAAATTGATCATCTCTCAAGTCTTTTCTGGCCCTAAATCTTATAACATCAATTGAAAAGGATCTATCTTTGGTAATTTTATAAAAGGCATAAATGAAAATGAACAGTAGATAGAGGTTACAGAAATAGAGTTGTGCTGAGTAAGCTTTTTAAAAAGCTTTTAAAAGCTACTCTGAGTTCTTGGGACACAAACTCCTTCAGGAAAGCTATAGTCTTTTCTCAACCTGGTGAAAGAAAGGAGTATTAGACTTGGAATCAGAAGGCATGGATTCTAATCCTAGCTCTGCCACTTCTTCTTGTTTTGCCTTAGGCAACTTATTTAACTTCTCTGGCTCTCAGTGTCTTCAACAATAAATTGAGGAGATTTTAAAGGTCCCTTCCAACTATTGTTAAATTATTACTACAATAATTAATAATTAAATAACAATTATATAAATAAAACTCTTGAATAGTGATTAAATAATTAATGATTTAATTAATAATTTAATATTAAACTATTACTAATTCTATTATGATCAATAAGGATAATAGCTAACATTTATATAGTGATGGCTATGTGCCACATGCACTGCTAAGCGCTTTACAGTTATTATCTCAATTGATTCTCACAACAGTCCTGGGAAGTAGGTGCTATTAGTATTTCTATTTTACAGATGAGGAAACTGAGGCAGATAGAAGTTAAGTAACTTGCCCAGGGTCACACAGCTAGTTAGTATCAAAGGTTAGATTTGAACTCAGGTCTTCCTTACTCCAGCCTGGTATTCTATCCACTGTACCACCTAGCTGTCCTATGATCTTATCCAATAAGCTAACCATTCTCAAAATTTTTTGGAACCTGGACCCCTTTATTGAAGATCTCCTAAAGAACTTTTGTTTATGTGCATTACATGTGTGTATATAAAACTATATTAGAAATTAAAATGTCAGCATTATTTTGAAGATAGTTTTGACCTTGAGTACCACTAGAAAGGGTCTTAGGGACCCTCCATGGTTCCCCAAACCATATTTGAAAACTGCTCCATTAAGTAAAATTTTAATGAAAAGCAAGCAAATGTTGGGTTGGTGTAAGAATCATAGTTATTGTGAAAGAGCATGAACATTCCATATTTATTTGGTAAATATGCTTCTTCACAACAAATAAATGTGTTTCTTAGATTGTCTGAGACATTCAGTCTATGAACCATCCTAAGAGGAATCCAGTCTGACATCTTTCTTGACAGCAGTTCTGTGGAAAAGGGACAACCCTTGAACTTGGCCTCCTAATCAATAGCTTCATGCCATTCCAAATCAACATCTTTAGTTATATCTAAAAATGAACGTAACCAGTTCAGTTTTCAGGGCACAGGAATAATGCAAAATCTAACTCTGTTTTTGCTTATAATCATTTAAGAAAGAAACTGTGAATAGAATTCATTTCACAATAGAATTTGTAGTTAATGGAGTTCATAAATTAATTACTCAATTACTTAATAACTAATTAATTACTGAGATTCCACATAAACTTCCCACTATATTGTGACCTGAATCAGAGATTTCATCTTATGCAAATTGTGTAAAATTGATTTGTATAGTCATAAGTTCTAAGAATAGGACCATAGGATTTTAGGGATAGAATGAACTGATAGATTTTCAGTTCCAAAGCCCTCATTTAATACTGAGGGAACCTAAGTACCAATGAGATGAAATAAATGACCCAACATTACACTTGTAGTAATGTCCAATTGAGTACTCCATCCAATATACCTACTCTTGATCAATAAATATTTGATAATGCTGAACATCAATTTTAAGACATGATCTTATTATTTTAAAGAATTTGTAGATGTCTTTTGTTTTTACAACACAGTCATTTCCCTTAATATCTCCTTTCCATATGCCATCAAAATTCTGCCCTTATAATAATGATTTCAAAAATTAAGAAAAACCAACAGGTGTAGGCATACAACCTGCCTTTCAATGTATGATTCATAACAAATTCTGTGAGACAAGGAATATTTGCTATAATTAAAAAGAGTCTGACTTGCCTTTTAATGATGTTTTCATTTACATTTTTGTAGTCCTGTGGATCGTTCTTCCAGTTCTGCTTCCTTTGATCTATGTTAGTTCTCATGAGTTTTTCTGACTCCCTCACATTTATTGTCCCTTACATTCATTCCATCATTCCATTCATATGCCACAATTTGTTTCAGCCTTTCCCCAACTGAAAGACATTCACTTTGTCTCTAGGGTTTTCTTTTGTTTCAGCGTTATTTTGTTATGTTACTCTTATTATTTTTATTTTTTTGCTACCACAAAAAATACTTCTAGTAATATTTTGCTAAATATGAGGAAATTCCTTGTGACATATTGCTTTAAACCATTAAACTCAGAAGTCTTACTCTATATTGTAGATCAAGTGATTTCTGAGGAGCCTTGTCTCATAAGTCTAATTAATAAATGACAGAATTCACATATATTCATTTTTACTAGATAGTATTTCAAAGGCTTACATAGAAAGCAACTGAGATTGAAATTAAAGGCTTTTTATAAAATTGGTTAAAAATATCTTTCCTGAATTAAGACCTTGTACTGCCAAGTTTTTACCTTGGACTGACTTTTCAAAGTAGTTATAAGACCCTGAAACTTGAAGTTAAAAAAAATAAATGATGGCAGATTCTTGATTATAGCAGTGCCATTGAGCAGCCTGATAATATAATATTTTAGGTGAGAACTAACATTTAGACAGGTTATTTTTCTTACACAAGCTTTCAAGGTCAAATGCATTTCTGCTTCAGGTTTTGGAAGTGCCTCCATTGAAAGCAAAATGAGACAAGACAAGTCAACTTATTTTTCAAATGATAGAATTTTCTGTCTCAGAAAAGGTGAACAGTGAAGCAATTTAAAGTTGTCACTGCAACAATAACCACAACTAAAAGTTTCACACACAATTTCTGTGTCTGAGGAAGAAGGAATAATGATATGAGACAGTGTAGCAGAATGGGTAACTCCCCGACAGCCTGAGGTTTGTGATCTCCTTGTGAATTCTGTCTGAGTCTTAAATAAATGACTGCAACATCCTCTCTTTAATCATCAGTAAATGGAAGTTTCCATGAGAAAAACTGCCCCATAGATTTCTGCACAGTATGACATACAGTGAAGGTTAATTCTTAGAACTTAATTTCATGACCCCAGAAAAGGTCAGGAAACATGGGAGTATGTAGTTAGTTTCTGAGCATTAGATTTGTTATCTCAGGCAAACCAATCTTAGGAACTTGTAGTCATCTCTAATTTATAATAATAAAAATACTACTCTCTACTTGTATAGTGCTTAATACTTTCCAAATCACACATATATGTAATATGTGTGTACGTATATACACACTACATATTTATATACACTACATATATATTATATATATACACACATACACACATACTATATTTCATTACAGAAAGTGAAAAAAGATATTAAAAATCATTTACATTTACATTTAGCTAAAGGATAAAATCAAAGACAGTGCCTATGATGTTATTTACAAAAGATTTACAAGAGATTTCCTAAGTGTCAGTCCTAAGCACGTATTTCCTACCCTTCTACATATTAAAGGCACAAAAGGATGTATGATTCCTTCAGCAACCCTTCTGTGATTTAATAGGTAAGTCTGAGGTACCTAGGAATTAAGTTACCTGTCCATGTTCACATAGCTTTACTCCATACCTACACAGTGTCCTGCAAACAACACAAAATATTGGTTTGGGAAATGAAGTATATGTGTGTGTGTGTGTGTGTGCATGTACGCCCACATGTTTGATACTTTCTACAAGCTCAGCAGAGAAAATAAATCACCAAGGAATCACTTTGAACTTGGATCCAAAACCAACAGAGGTTCAGAGGGAAACCAAACAACTTCCAAAGTAACTTGACCATTCACCTGAACACTGTAGAACCAAAGAAATTGTGTCAATCCGAAACACTCAGAGAAAAACACTCTTATATGTTCCTTTTCTGACTTGGCCTTGCCACCTGGAACCTTGGAATTCTGCCAGGTTCAGGCGGGAAGAAACAATTTTTATTTTCCTGCTCTACTAGTCTCTCTCACCCATCCTTGGGGGAGCATTGTCTTACCTTGTATCACCCTCCTTTGGAAAGCTTCTCTACTTTTGGGGCTCTGCTTCTCCCTAGTCAAAAAAATGATTGATCTAGGAGTGGTATATATAAGGGATTGGGTCATAAAATCATAGATTTCGAGATCTAAGCACACATTGCATTCTAATCTTCTCATTTTATGGATGAAGAAAATGAGGCCCTGAAAGTTTAGCTGACTTGATTACCAGGTAGGACTAGATTTGATATCATTTCATGTTTTCTTTCCTCCACTTTCTTATTTCCCCATCCCTGAGATATATCATAAAATAATCTCTTATGGATTCCAAAATTAAATTGTGTCCACCATGAATTTGTTATTGGAATAGATGAGCTAGCCCAGTAGTGTCAGACTCAAATAGAAAAAAAGGGCATTAACCAATATATAAGGATCCCTGAGTCACATATTAACAGTTTCAAAATGTAATTTGATCGATGCTTAATATGTTTTTATTTATTTCATTAAATATTTTCCAGTTACATTTTAATCTGCTTCTTGCAACACTCATTTGAAGATTAACAGCCAAATCTAGGAAGATGACTAAATTCTCAAAGGACTGAAAGGGAAAAAGGCTGATGATAATTTACAGACTTTTGGTACAGATGCAACAAAGAAAGGAAGGAGGGGAAGGAAGGTAAAAGAACAGGATAGAATGACATCACAAGTAGGGGGAAGAACAGGTTTGGTTACTGGAAGGTTGAAGGGGATAAAAGCAAAGATTGCCAACCACAACAGTTTCTCCAGTTGCTTTTCAGTCTTGCTCCTGAGTTTATTTTTATGGAAATGAAGGGGCATTACTAAAGCATGAAAGAAACCTCTTCATTCTACTCTGCCCAGCTCCTTCGCAATTTTGCTAAATAGAGTGGCACTGTGCCTAGAGTGCCAGACTTGAAATCAGGAAGACCTGAATTCAAATCCAGCTTCAGACACTCACTAGTTTTATGACCCTGGACAAGTCACTTAATCCTGCTTCCTTCAGTTTCCTCATCTGTAAAATTAACTGGAAAAGGAAAATGGCAATCCATTCCAGTACCTTTGCAATAAAACCACAACAAACAAATCAAGTTACCTGTCCATGTTCACATAGCTTTACTCTATCCCTTCACAACAACACAACCAACCCAAATGGGGTCACAAAGAGTCAGGCATGACCGAACAACCACAAGGCCTCCAGGATGTTTGAAGGGGGCTTAGGTTAAGGGGACCCAGTGGTATGACAGGAGCTAAAATAAATTTCAGATCTTAATTCAGATCAAAGTTTTACTGAAAGAGCCCAAGGTAGCAAAAGATAAAGCAGTTAAGAACAGAACAAAATAAACTATCAAAGCCTTCTTAGCTGGCTGGGCTCTCCCTAACAGAGAAAATAATGGTCCCCTACAGGAAGGAAACAGCATTGTAGTTTAGTACCAGGAGGAGGCAATAGAGAGCATCAGCACTCATCAAAGATGCAGCAGATATGATGATGTCATCCAGCTCTATAGCTCTAAAAATGCCCTTCCAGATGTGTTTCCCACTCACAAATCTCCTGTGTGTGTTCCCTTCTTCACTAGTGGAGTGTCAATTTATGGGGCGTGTATCCTTTGTTTTTTTTTTTTTGCTTTTGTTACTCAGTTAAGATACCTTTTGCTTTGAACCAATAGATCCTCTAGTTAGACTATTAAGAGAAGATACATCAATGGAGGCTTGTGAGATCTGGCTTTCGAGAATATGCTGACTCATAAAATGCTTCTAACCTGGAATATCTTTCTGGTACATAATATATGTATGTATAGGGCAGGTTCTACACCCAAAGCTAAGGGGATGCCTGCAGCAGGGGAGACTTTGAAAAGAAATGGCAGAGTCAATAGCATGAAATGTTTCAGATAATGAGGAGAATAAGGAGTGAGAAATGGATTGGTGGTTAGAAGGTCATTGTTGACCTTCAAAAAAATGGTTTCAGTAGAAAGCATTCCAGCAGTGGAAATGACAGCCAGATTTTAAGGGTTTAAGAGTGAATGTGTGGCAAAGAAATAGAATCAATGGTTATAGACAGTTCTTTTAAGAAAAGAAAGTAGATTTGTTCTGGTTGGACCCAGAAGACAGAATTAGAAGCAACAGGTAGAAATAGTGAAGGGGTAAATTTAGGCTATGCAAACTTTCTAATAATTCAAGGGGGCAAAAGTAAAATGGGTTACCTTGAGAATTGGTGAGTTCCTCCAGATTAGAGCTTTTCAGACAAAGGGTGGAATGCAACTTGTCAGATATATTGTAGAGGGATTTCTTTTTTCATGTATGTACTAATGTAGAAATGATCTCCGAGTTACATTCCAACTGAGAAATTCTGTGATTCTGAGGAGCCTGGGGTGGCAACAAAGGAAAGATGTGACAGTAACTTTCAGTGATAGCAGGGTCAAGAGCATGTTTCTCAGGAAAGAAAGGATCTGACAATGTAGCCATGGAACAATTTAATTAAGACAGAAAGACTGAAAATATTTGTTGAGTAATAATTCATTTTTATGCAGTAGAAGGAAGGAAACAAATATTTATTAATCACCTACTATGTGCCAGCCACTGTACTGTACAAATATTACCTCATTTGATCCTGACAATACCCTTGGGAGATAGGTTCTACTATTATTCCCACTTTTACAGATGAGGAAACTGAGGGAGACAGAGATTAAGTGACTTGTCCATGTTCAAACAGTAAGTATCTGAGGCTGAATTTGAACTCAGGTCTTCCTGACTCCAGACCCAGCACTCTATCCTGCACTTTTAAGGTTTACAAACCACTTTCCTCTTAATAATCCTATGAGGTGGTTAATGCAAATATTAGTGATCCTTTTTTTTTTAAATTAGAAAACAGTCATAGAGAGAGTTAGTAACTTTCACGTTATTGTTCAACTGTTTTAAGTCATGTCTGACTTTGTTACCCTATTTGGGGTTTTCTTGTCAAAGATAATAGAATGATTTGCCATTTCCTTGTCCAGCTTATTTTACATAGGAAAACTAGGATTAAACGATTTACCAAGGATCACACAGCTAGCGTCTGAGGCCAGACTTGAACTCGGGAAGATGAGTCTCCCTGACCCTAGCCTCAGTACTCTGTCCCCTGTACCTTCTAGCTATCCAGATATAGCTTCCAGTCCTGTGACGTTCACACAGCAACGTAACTAGAAAGTGTCAGGACCAGATGGGACAGCTTCTGACTATTAGTCTAATATATTTTCTACTTCCCTATGCTGAGCTAGGTGAATCGATCATTCAGTTATCCAGTGACTGAATTCCATCTCTCAAGAAGTTATTGGATCTCTTGTTTTGTTTTTTCTTTCTCATTTTCTTCCCATTTAGTCTCATTCTTCTATACAACCTGACTAATGTGAAAATGTTTAATAAGAATGGATATGTAGAGCCTATATCAGATTGAGAGCTGTCTTGGGGAGGGGGGGGGAGGGAGAATAAATTTAAAACTTATGGAAGTTAATGTTGAAAACTAAAAACAAATAAATAATTTTTTTTTTTAAAAAAAGAAGCATTGATCTAGAGCTTATTATGTGCCAGGTACTGTGCTAGATGCTGACTATACAAAGAGAGTAAAACAAACAATCTTTGCCTTCAAGGATCCATTATATCAAAAGAAACACAAAAATGAATCCCAAATATATAAAACATAAATACAAAGCAATTGGGGAGGGTGGTGCTGCACTAGTAGCTGATAAGGTCGAAAAAGGCCTCGTGTAAGAGATGATTGATTTGAGTTCTGAAAGTTGCTGGGGATACTAAGAGGTTGTACCAAGGAAAGAGAAGATTCTCAGCACAGGGGAATCAGCTTAGGTAAAGGCACAGAGATGGGAGAAGGGATTTCTTTTCAAGTCCTAATCTAAAAGTAGGAAGGGACCTCAGAGACATATCCTTTCAACATATCCTTTAGAGAACACTCCCCTCACCCCCTGCAATAGTCATGAAGATTTTGCTTTCAAAAACTCTAGGAATAGAAAAGCTATTGCTCCTTTGAGGCAGCACAGTCTACTTTTAGATCATTATAACTGTCAGGAAGCATTTTCCTTACATCACACATAAATTTATCCCTTTGAAACCTCGACCCCTTGCTCTAGATCTGCCCTCTAGAGCCAAACATAACAGGTATGATTCCACTCCCACATATACAACCTGTTTCAGATCAAGATTGCTGATATAGTATCCCAAGTCTTTACTTCTCTAACTTACGCATGCTCATTTCTTTGAATGAATCCTTATATGTTGTGTATTCAGTGCCTTTTATCATCCTGGTTGCCCTTTTCTGGGTGCACTCAAACTTGTGCATGTTTTTGCTAACATTCACCAAACTGAACACAGTAGGCCAGATGCAGTTTGTTCAGAGTAGGGTAGTACAAAATGATCCTCTCCCTTTTTCTGGACTATGACTCTCAACACAGATAAAATGGTACTAGCTTTTTTGGTCTACATGCCATGTACTATTGATTTTTTTTTTTTTTTGCTTATTATTGTCTATACATATTCTTTTCCATTTCTATAATTATGAAGTTGATTTTGTTTAACCCAATGGGAAACTTTGCATGTGTCCCCATTACATTAAGTCGTATTAGATCTGGCCTCTCATATTGGCTCATTGAGATCTTTTGGAGTCATGATCCTATCATCCAAAATGCTTTGATGTGCCTACTACTTTTTCAACAGCAACTTTTATTAAAACACCAGTCATGTCTTCATTCAAGTCATTGATAAAGATGTTGAAGAATAAAGAATCTCAGATAGATCCAAGGGAACATTCTACTGGAGACCGCACTATAGAGTAATGTAAACCCACAATGACTGGTTTTTGGTCCAAATCTTCAAACAATTCCAAATCTTACCTAATTATTCTATCAGTTATCTCACATCTCTCTGTCTTGTCAACAAGAACATTATGAGAGATTTGTGAAATACTTTGTTGAAATCTAGATATATTATGTCTTTACCATTCCTCTGAACTGCCAGCCTGATTACCTTGTCAAGAAAAGGAAATGAAGTTAGTAATACATGACCTGCTCTTGATAAAGCCTTCCTGACTTATAATGATTGCTGTTTTCCATTCTAAATCATCCCTTTAATAGTGTGTCTTAGTTTTTTTTCCACATAAAGAAGTTAAGCTCTCTAGTGATGGGGTTCAGACTCTGGGAACCTCCTTGAGCTCAAATCTGTTACCCTTAACCTAGCCTGGCTACACTGTCTGTTACCTCTTGATTGCCCCACCTGCTTCCCATCCAAGCCCTCCATTGTCTGATACTTCCCAATTGCCTCCAGCTGTTTCCCACACTTGATTACATCACTAGTTACCCCAGTCTCATCAAGATCCTCCTTAAGCTCTTCTCTCCGACTACCAGACCACTCCCAGAACTTTCTCAGGGTCTTTCTGTTCCATCTTGCCTCCATGAAGGCACTCAGATTCAATCCAGCTCTGTCTAATGGAGATTCTCTCTGGCCCGCTTGTCAATAGAAGTGTCACAATGTTTAGACTCCTTAAGAGTCAACCCAGTATGGTGAACTTTTAATAAACTTTGTTTTACTTTGGCTGGAAGAAATCTTAAGTCGAATTCATTTGGGAGGACCCAACATTTCAGCATTTTGGGGTCCCAACTACCCTAAGCCTCATGGTTCTCAGACCTCAACATGTAGCTTGCTGTTTTCAGGTTCTGCCATTTTTCCATTTCTGGAAAATTGAAGCAACATTGGCCTCTCTTGATTCTGGTGCCACCTGTCCCGTTTTCTAATATCTTTTAATGATTGATTGATGACAGTAAGTTGGTAATTACATTGAGTTTGTTTTTTTTTTTCCAGTACTTTGGGATAAGGAGGCACAGTAGAAGGAACAGCTTTGGACTGTAATTCAGAGGACCTGGATTTAAACCCCAGGTCTGCTATTTACTACCTGTGTGACATTCAGAAAGTTAGTTTCTCTGAGTTTCTCAGTTTCTGCATCTGTAAAATGAGGTGATTGAACTAAATGAAAACTAAATCTATAATAACATGTATTCCATGTGGTTGTAGTTATTAGAACTAATTGAAGAGCTAAATTTCCTTATCATCTCTTCATTTACTCCATTAATTATTTTAATTTTTTTCCCTCTTACAGATTATTCTTTTGGGAAGAAAAAAAAATGAGCTCATTAGTTTATGTTATCATCATCCCATGTAGCACAAAAGTCTACATTATTACTTCTTCGAACTTCCTGCCTCAATCGTAGATTAAAAACAAAACAAAACACAACACAACACTTTGATTTGTTCTTGACAGAAGCCTTAGGCTATTCTCAGTTTTGGCATGCCTGATATCATCCTTACAAAATGGTAATATGCTTTTGTATTCATCTGTAATGAGATTTAAAAATTTTTCCCACACATTAATAGGCCTCAGGTGAGCTTGATTGGGGAGGCTTGTTTGCTTGAAGGCTTTCACACCTTTTGGTAACTGGGCACTGAAGCATGTGTGTTGTGATGCCTTCTGGCTCTCTATATACTCTGAGGGGAGGCTGTGCTTTGGGGCTCAATCATTGGGAGAGTGTTTATGTGATTAGGCAGGATGAGACTGTGGGAAACCACTTAGGAGCCCCCCCTTCCCTTTGAAAACCCAGGTGCTGATGCTTCTCTCACTGGTAACTATGTACGCACGTATGTATGTATGTATGTATGTAATTGTCAGACAGATCTGTCTGCTAATCTGTGATGTATGTATTGCCTTTGGTCAGGCAGTTGGAAGCCCTGCCTCCAACTGCTTGTGTTTTCTCTATTGGTACATATGTTTGATTAAAGTGATTGTTGACTCCTAGAAAGATGCTTTCCTTTTAGAAAAGCAGATGTAAGAACCTGTACAGCGGCACTCCTATGTATCCCCGGGTGCTGACTGCTACATCATCTACCATTACGTGCCACTGCTTCCATAAATCAATCAACAAGAAGTTATTAAGTTATATGCTACTGGACTAGGCATTGAGAATATAACAAGAAATTTGAATTTTAATAGAGGGAGACATAACTAGCAAGTTTTGTGTGTGTGTGTGTATTTGTGTATAACAGGGTCAAACATGAGGGCAGAGTGTATCAATGTGCTTGACTGATGCTGACTTTCTACATGGAGAAGGAGCCTGCTTCCAGGAAGTCTTGAATATGTGCCTTGGACAGACTGTTGAGAATGGAAATACATTCTGTCATTGGTTCTGATTTGCTAACCATAAATTCAGGGGCATCCTTCTTAAATTAGTTGCATAACCAGAACCGGAGGCATCCTCAAAATGGCCCATGTCAGTTCAAGATCTATTAAAAGCTATAACAACACAACCCTGTTCATTGATACTATAATCCAAGCCATGAAACAAGGATATATTTGCTCACTAAAGGTTTTTACCACCATGGTGGAAGAGATAGAGCATAAAATCCAGGTTATAGATACTGAGATTTTCCGAATGTTCTTATTTTCAAGGTGATATTGTGCTGATTTCATCAATACTGGGAACAATGGAATCTCTGAAAGAGTTCTGCAATTATTCCAAAGAGTTTGGTTTGACCATAGTCACAGACGAGATCAAGTGGATGAAGAATGATTACTGCCCAAATTAACATACATGTTTGGAGGGATGTCTGTATCTAAGACTGACATTCAGTACAAAGAGAAAAATGAATTGGGTTGAGAATTTAAAGCTGGTGAAAACCAGGCTGGATTGCAAAGTTGCTTTAATGATTTCAAATTTCCTGTGAAAGAAAAGGCCTATTTTTTCAAGTACTTTATGTTTTTGCAAATTTTAGAAGTTTCATTGATAAACTATGGAAAAATATTTAAAAACAACTTCCCTCATCATTCTGCTTAGTGCCTGCATCTTTATTCATATACACATAGCAATATATATTCACTATGAATAATCATTCCTCTCATGATTGAAGTATCTCACTTATTCGCCAGTTTCAAGAGTGGTCTTTACTTAGGAAGCCATTTGGGAATGTTCAATTCCCAAAGCATAGCCTCATCTAGGTGCAGTAGTAACTGAATATTGCTCTTCTCCACAATGCATGCTCATTGTGGAAAATGTCCAAATGACTCCTGGAGTGATATTTAAGTGCCCATTTTCAGCAAGTAAATTTATGTGGTTGGTTGTAATAGAGGAAACTTCTTTCTTGACATAAAACATTTGGCGTTTTGATGTTACTGGTACATTTTAAATGAAGAATCATAATAGAAGCTATCATTTTGGTTTTCTTCAAAACTTTTATGCATCTGATTAATTCCTTTTCTTTAATTTTTTTAAATGAAGATTCATTTTCTCTCCCTCTTCTCCCAACACTGCCCACCCCCCAAGAAAGAAATAAAAATAAAATACCCTGTTATAAACATGTATAGTCAAGGAAAACAAATTCCCACATTGGCTATGTCCAAAAAAATTATTACTCAATCTTCACTCTGAGTCCATCACCTTTCTTTGATGAGATAAAGATGCTGTTTCATGTTATGTCCTCTGAAATCATGTTGGTCATTGTGTTGATCAGAATTCCAAAGACTCTCAAAGGTGATTGTCTTTACAATGTTATTATTGTATATATTGTTCTCATGGCTCTATTCAATTTACTTTTCATTAATTTGTAGATTTCCTCAAGTTTTTCTGAAACTGTCCTGTCATCAATTCTTATAGCAAAGTGGTATTCCATTACATTCATATACTACAACTTGTTCAGTAATTCCCCCATTGATTGGTACTTCTCAGTTTCCAATTCTTTGTCACTGCAAACAGAGCTGCTAAAAATGCTTTTGTTCATATGGGTCCATTTCCTCTTTCTTTGATCTCTTTGGAGCAAAGATCTAGTAACAGTATCACTGGGTCAAAGGGAATTCTTAATTGAGTACCTTTTTAGGCATAGTTCCAAACTGCTTTCCAGAAAAACTGCATCAGTTGTTCCATCAACTTTTCAACATATTTTTTTTCTCACAACCCTTCCAGAACATCATTTTTCATTTCTCTCATGATAGCTAAATTTTAATTTATATTTCTCTAGATATTAGTGATTAAGTGTATCTTTTCATATGGCTATTCATAGCATGGATTTTTTTTTCCTTTGAAAACAGCCTCTTCAAGTTCTTTTACCATTTATCACTTGGGGAATGATTCTTATAAATATGAATCAGTTCCCCAAACATCTCAAAAATGAGAACTTTAACAGAGAAACTTGGTTCAAAGATTTATTTTTCATGTTTACCTGCTTCTCTTCTCTTTTATTTGCTCTGGTTTTGTGTGAAAATATTTTAATTTTATGTAAGCAAAATTGGTCTTTTTACTTTCTGTTACCCAATCTATTTCTTGTTTGATTATGAACTCTTTCCCTATTCATAAACTGGGCAGCTAATGTCATCCTTATTCTTCTCATTTATATATGATGCTACCTTTAATGTCTAAGACATATATCCATTTGGAGCTTATCTTGGTATAAAGGCAGATAGGTGGTGCAGTGGATAGAGCACCAGTACAGGAGTCATGAGTACATGAGTTCAAATCTCACCTCAGATACTTGACACTCACTAGCTGGGTGACCTTGGACAAGTCACTTAACTCCAATGACCTCATCCTGGGTCATCTCCAGTCATCCTGATGAGTATCTGGTCACTGGATTCAGATGGCTCTGGAGGAGAAGTGAGGCTGGTGACCTGCCCTGTCCTCCCTCCCTCAAAACAAAATCAAGTGCAAATCATGTCATTGTTTCTCTGATGGCTTGGTCTTCGGCAACGAAGGATGAACACACACATCTTGGCATAAAGTGTGACGTGACTTCCTGATCCCAAGTTTAGCATTCCAGTCACCATACTACCCTGCCTCTATATTAGTTCTGTAGCAATATACACCTTCATCACATAGATTGTGATAAATGTTCAAATTTGATGACCAATATGTCCAGATAAATATTAATTGGTAGTTCTAAAACCATTCCACAATACACTTTCTAAAAGCTATGACCTATCATACCTACCTTTATTGGCTTGATCCAAATGTATATTGCTTCTCTCTCATTTCCCTTTCTATGTATGTGTGTGTGTTGGAGGTAACTCTTAAAAAGCATATAGAGATTGATAGTGATTATTTTTTATCATGGGCTGACATAATTCTAATATGTTTGGGTTTTAGATATAATATATATGCTCTGATATTTATACTGAGAACATAGTATATATGGGCATGATTTCTCACCTACTCATCAAGGTAGGTAGTTGGGTGAAGGAGGGCAGTAGTGGGGTAAAGATATGAAAAAAGTTGTATCTAGGGCATCCTTTTTGGTTGTTATTGAATAACAGTTCAAAATACATGAATCTGGATTGATTCTTGGGCTGTAGTCCAGTAAAGAGAGGAGGTATTTCAGTGTTATTCTATAGATCAGATTCAGGTGAGAGTTAGGTGGGACAGGTGGACACCAAGGGTGAAAAGAGTGTTGATCAATTCTCTGCTGCCTGTGCTAATTTTGGCCTAATAATTATCACCAAGAAAACACAGCTGCTCCATCAGCCACCACCACACCATCCATATGTGGAACCATCAGTTATAACCAATGGAGAAGTTTTGAATGCTGTAGTGTACTTTCTAGACATGTACATATTGACAATGAGGTTGATGCACGCATTGACAGAGCTAATTTAGTGTTTGGGAGGCTCCAAAGAAATGTTTTGGGGAGAGGAGGTATTAAACTGACTACCAAACTGAAGGTCTACAGAGCCATTGTGCTGACCTCATTGTTATATGCTTGTGAAGCATGGGCAGTCTACCAGTGTCATGCCAGGAAACTGAATTGCTTCCATTTGAACTGTCTTAGGAAGATTCTGAGGATCACCTGGCATGGTAAGGTAGCAGACACTGAAATCTTTGCTCGAGTTGAACTGCCAAGCATTCAAACTATGCTTCAAAAAGCGCAACTCCAATGGTGGGCCATGTTGTTTGAATGCAAAATATACACTTGCCAATAAGACTATTTTATGGAGAACTTGCATGGGACAGGCGATCACATGGTGGCCAGAAGAAACGATACAAGGACACTCTCAAGGTCTCTCTCAAGAACTTTGGATTTGACTGTGCAACATGGGAGACACTGGCACAGGACTGCTCAGCATGGCATGCCCACAAAAGAAAAGGTGCTGTGCTGTTTGAGCAAAGCAGAATTGAGACAGCACAAAGTAAACACAGGATGTGCAAATTTGGGATATCTACCCCAGATATTCACACAGACTATCTTTGCCTAACCTGTGGTAGGGTATTCCAAGCTTGTATTGGTCTGATCAGCCACAATCGGACACACTGAAATTTCACTTTATCATGGTGATGTCATTTTGGTCCTCTTCAAAAATGAAGGACAACAGCCAAAAACCCAAATAGATCAGATTCAGAGGAACTGCTGGCTGGAGGTGCAGAAGATAGTGTGCAGTTTGAGCCTGAAATTGGAAGCAGAATCCAGATAGGGCAACTCTGATTTACACTGTAAGTAAAAGAAAAGTTTCAGAGGGAGCCTCACCAGGATTAGCAGCAGAATAAAGGAGTCAATTTGTTATTACTGCGACTAGATGTGATAGTCAAAAATTTCTAACTAAAAGGTGAATGGAGCTGTCATGGCACTTAGTTCTCCAGAATTTATTGTTCAGATAGGTTTAGGGTAGGAAGATGGCCATCCTTGTTTCACAGTTGGTTTTGAGGCAACTGTAGTCCCTTGTCTCAAGTACCCTTGATTCAATGGAATGAACCACAAAGTGTTATAGTGGAAGGATCCCTGGATTTGGAGGTGGAAGACTTGAGTTTGAGCTCTGGATGCAGTCAATTACTACCATGTTGAAAATCTCTTCCTTCTGGGTGCAGCTCAGGAGCCACCTCCTCCATGAAGTTTCCTTCATCTCCCCCACCTAAATTCCTCTTCACATTTTCCCAGAGTACTTTATCTAGACCAGGGGTGGGGAACCTATGGCCTTGAGACCATATGTGGCCTTCTAGGTCCTCAAGTGTGCCCTTTTCACTGAATCCAAGTTGTTCTGTGAAGTTTTGATTCAGTCAAAGGGCTACATTTTGGACCTAGAGGGTCACAGGCTCTCTACCCCTGAATTCTGGGCCTTTCTTTTGCCTCTGTTACACTCAACATTACACAATTCTTAGTTATGTACATGTCATTTTCCCAGACTGTAAATTCTTGATCAAGTTTTTTCCATCTCTTTATCTCTAGTTGCGATGGCAAGCAAAGTGGGATCTTTTGCTGCTTTTGTTTTAGTATAATCAAATGCCTCTGATTGTATCTTGCCTTTATCAACAGTCTTTCCTAAGAGTAAAGTACAGAAACAAGAGTTTCTCTCTCTCTCTCTCTCTCTCTCTCTCTGTGTGTGTCTATCTCTCTCTGTCTCTGTCTCTCTCTGTCTGTCTCTCTGTCTGTCTCTTTCTCTCTGTGTCTGTCACTCTCTCTCTTTGTCTCTGTCTCTCTGTCTCTCTGTGTTTGTCACTCTCTCTCTTTGTCTGTCTGTCTCTGTCTCTGTCTCTGTCTCTCCCTCTGTCTCTCTGCCTCTCTCTGTCTGCCTGTCTCAAAACGGGTTCTGAATTTCTCTTTAGGTAGTACCTTCAGAGCCACACAATTAAATCAGTCAGCATTTTTTACACTTTGGTTTTGAACCTCTAAAGGAGGTTCTATTAGTTCATTCACTTCATTCATGGCACTGAGCTCTGGAAAGTTTTTCCATTGCTTTTAGAAATCAAATCTATTTTCAAAAGTCTAGAATTTGTCACAAATATTTGAGAGAATATACCTTAGTCTTAGAGGACTTCCCAAAGAGAGCTTTCCACAGATGTGGAAAAAATGTCAATTTCTTTAGAACAAATGTGTACCTCCCCAAGAGTTCCACACCCAAAATGAAATGCATTCTCAAGGATGTTCAAATCTGTTTAAAAATCAGGTCACATCAGGTTATAGCTATAGCTCATAAAATAATTTCTTGACTCCAGTAGCATCAGAGCTGAGGGACAAAAGCAGCCTGTTGGTAGAGCTCCTGGATTTTAGCCAGCTACAAATATCACTGTATCCTCCAGTCAAGAACAAGTCCTTGTTCCCTACCATCCCATCGGCCCTGCATAATTAGTGCTTAAAATCACCCTGGACAGATGTCATCATGTTAAAACATGGAGGAACATTAACTCAGAGTACATTAGGCTAGTGTCAAGTAGGGAGGATTTATTATGTCATCTTACCTCCAGTGTGATGAAATACTGATGGAAAAATGTCACTTTTCATGTCAACAAGACATTGTTTGTAAAGACAAACTATAGGCCCATGCACTCAATATGCACATGCATATATACATATTCATATATATATATACACATATATGCACACATTTATAAATACTTATATATGTTTATATATATGTACAAATATATAACATAGAAACATATCCAGATGTACATAAATCTATGTAGATAGATGTACATACATCTATATATATTAATATATATTAATTATTAATATATATTAATAGTTAACTAGCATTTATTAATAACTTACTAATATGCCAGATAATATATTAAACACATGTTTATATGCACATGTACAAATATAAACTCACACGGTTATGTGTCTATGAATGCTGGAAATTGAATCTGCCCTTTGCTAAAAATATATACAATTTTCACAAATTGCGTTAGGGCAAATGTATTTTTGGTCATATCTGATCCTTAAAACAAGGAGGAATTTCTTCTAAGTGCTGATCAAGGAATGTTTTATGTGTGAAAGAAGAATTTTATTGATTTATTTTCACATAAAGTAAAAATATTAACCATAGGCACATGTTTATTTTGGAGCATCTGTTGAATGAGTACAATGATATACATAGGATATTAACTGTTACTGACTTTACATTGTGTTTTACATATATTATCTCCTCTGAGTCTCACAACAATGCTGTTAGGCAGGTAATGAAAGCATTATCATTCCATTTGCCAGCTGTGGAAATCAATATTCAGAAAGGCTGTTCAAGTGACAGAGGCAGAGCTCAAACACAGTATAATTATAGCGAGCATTTGTAGAATGCTTTGAAATTATGCGGCTCTTTATAAATAATATCTTATTCTATCCTCACAACAATCCTGGAGGTATTATTTCCTTCATTTTACAGATGAGGAAATTGAGGTATACAAAGCTTAAATAATATTCCCAGGCTCACTGGATTTGAACTCTGGTCTTTCTGAATCTATTTGATTCAATAAATATTTTTTAAATAAATAAACCAAGTATTGGGTTAAGCTTTAGGGATACAAAAAAAAAGACAAAAGATAGCTCTTATCCTCCAGGAATTTACAAACTAATGGGGGAGTCAACATGCAATACATATACATATATATATATATATATATACATACATATATATATAACAAGCTATAGATAGCATAAATAGGAAATAATTAACAGAAAGACAGAATTAAGTTGGGACTTAAAGGAAACCATGGAGATCAGTAGTTGAAATGGAGGGGGGAGAACATTACAGGAATAGGGGAATAGCCAGAGAAAGTGCCTGGAGCTGAAAGATGCAATGTTTTGTAGAATAGACAGGAGGCCAGACATCTCTCCACTTGCCATCTACCTTCCTCATGTAACAAAATATATTAAAACTTGAATACAGGCCCTCTGACTCCAAATCAAGTATTTCATCCAACATGAGACAATATTGTTGTTCAGTAGTTTCAGATGTCTCTGACTCTTCGTGACCTTGTTTGGTGTTTTCTCGGCAAAGATACAGGAGTGTTTGATATTTATTTCCTTCTCCAACTCATTTTACAGATGAGGAAACTGAGGCAAACAGGGTTAAATGACTTGCTCAGGGTCATCCAATTAATAAGTGTCTGAGGCCAGATTTGAACTCAGGAAGATGAGTCTTCCCAACTTCCGATATAGCACCCTATCCACTGTACCAAACTTGGCACAAAAAATCAGTTTGAGTCAAGGAAATTATTTAAAATGTGGAATTTCTTACCCCCTTCCAAATTCTCTGGGACTTTGATAATGAAAGAGGAGCAAGAAATAACTGATATTTCTACATTGCTGTACAGTTTCCAAAGTGCTTTCTATCTATTCCCTTATTTTAGTTTCTTAACAGCCAGCTGGTACATTTTTTATTAATCTAATTTTACAAATGAAGAAACCAGGGCTTGTAAGAGATTAAATAAAAGTCTTGACTATGTTCATATAACTAACTAGCATCAGAGACAAGATTTGAACCCAGAGCCTCTGGATTCTAAGTCCAACATGCCTCCCTGAAACGTCCTCTCTAACAGCCTCTCTAAAAAATGAAACCATAAAATGATATATAAATATTATAATAAAACATGCTTTCTGATAAAACGTTTAATTATGTAAGATAATGTGTTACAACAGAAAGAGTATTAGATTTAAAATCAGAGATTCTAGGTTTGAATTCTGATTCTGTCACTACTTGTGTGAGCTTGGACAAGACAACTGATTTCTTTGGTTTCAGTTTCTTCATCTGTAAAATGAGGTAGAGGGAATTAATTACCTTTAACGTCTATCTCTTTCAGTTCTAAACCTATTATCCTATGATCTCTATTTCCTCTAGTTGAATGAGTTATTTTCAGAATTCCATGTATCAGTCAGTTGGAAGCAATTTTAGCATTTGCATTTCATTGGGTACCATCATAAAATGTATTGGTGTATTTTGTTTTGGGGTTGGTTTTCTTTACCCATCTTCAGTTCTTCCAGAAGAATGTGAAGTTCTCAACTGGCATTTGTAGCCTTTCAAATAAATAATAAAAACCCAATTAGACAAATTTAGCCATGATTTTAGATGACAAGGTCATATGGGGTACAATACATAGAAGTGCTTTCTTCTAGATGAGTAATATGGTAAATGAGATCTATCAGTGTTGACACAAATTTATACAAGATGTAGGCTAAGTATAGTAGCTTTAATTGTTTTCTTTCCTTGAGGTTCAACAAAGCTTAAATCAAGATAGAATACCATATTGAAATGCTTGTTTGGTTTATTTTGACAAATGCAAACATACATGATAATTTTCACATAAAAAGAATAGAAAAAGAAGCTTGTAAATGAAACTGACCCTTTATTACATATAGCTTTTTTTAAAGTGTATATTAAGCAGCTCAGTAGATCTTAGACTGCTCTGTTTATCTGTATCTCCCTATGAACTTCCTTCTCCTCTCTTCTAAATATTTCTACAGATATTTCTTTGACAGTTGTTTCTTTCTTTTCCTCTATTTTTAGCATCATTATCACCACTCTTTTCTCCTACCTACAAATCCCTCCACACATACAAATAAAAGCCTTCTCTTATAACTAATAAGAATAGTAAAATGAAACAAGCCTATACAGTGGTCATGGCTAAAAAATCTCTTTGCCAAGAGATGAGAGAAACAGGTACCACCATCAGTCTTACAAAGTCATGGTTAGTCATCATAGTTCTTACGGTTTTTCAGTGTTGTTTCATATACAGTGTTGTCATCATTGTATAAATTACCCTGATTCCGCTGACCTTACAGTGTGACAGTTGATACAAATGTTCCCAGGGAGTCAAATTATTTTATTTTTTATTATTTTATTTTCTTGTTTCAATTAATGAGCATTTACTTGCCTCTCACCCTATCCTCAAAAAAAAAATGAAAAAAAAACACCTTTGTAACAAATATTAGTAGTCAAGCAAAACAAATTCCCACATTGACTCCATCTATCTATCTATCTATCTATCTATCTATCTATCTATCTATCTATCTATCTATCTGTCTGTCTGTCTGTCTGTCTATCTTGAATCCATCACCTCTTTTATCTAGGGGTGAATATCAAACTTCATCATAAGTGATAATGTTTGGTCATTGAGCTGATTGATCAGAGTTCTTAAGTCTTTCAACATTATTTGTCTTTATAATGTTGTTGATATTGTATGAATTGTCTTCCTCTTCCTATTCTCTTCCCTCTGCATCAGTTCATACAAGTCATCCCAAGTTTCTATGAACCCATTTCTTTTGTCATTTCTTATGAGCTTACTTCTTATTTCTTAATATGAGCTTATTTCTTGTTTCTTAAGAGCTTTACAGCTCTTCTGGCAAGGCTGGACAAACTCCCTCAAAGGAGGCATAAATTGGTACAGCTCCCAGGAACTGTATTTGTTTCAAGCTAGAAGAAAGAACAGGGCTGTGGACCAGAGAGCTGCAGGCACAGCATGCGTTAAAACAAAATAAAATAAAAAAGTTCTTTGAAGAAGGACTATAAAAGAATCAAGATAGAGAGAGCATAATGATCATGTTAATGGAAGCAATTGGAGGACTCTTCCCCAAGAAATTGAGTCACTTCTTAGAATCTGAAGCCCATTCCTTTACCTGGCTCCCAGCTCCAGTTTATTAAGAGAAGCCAGCAGAGAGTGACTGAATTCTAGCTTCTTGAAAAGCCGCTGGTAAATTTATTCCACTCACTCACTTCTACAGTTTTGTTTATTGCCTGAAACAATGGGTGACAAGGTTAATCACTAAGGGCTGCTTTGGTATAGAAATTTATTTGTGTGTGTGTGTGTGTGTGTGTGTATGTGTGTTTGCTCACTAGTTATTTATTTTAAAAAACAATATGATGATTACATAAAGATAAGATAATTTTAAAGAGAACCACAGTTAATGTTCTGCAATAGAAAATGTGAAAGAGAGAAGAATATTTGGATGCCAGATAATGATTCCCCCTTGGCAATCAACAGATGGTCTTGGAGCTTGAAGCATATCATGAGATATATTTTCAATTGATATTTTGAGGTTTTTTATTTTTAGCTTTGAAGAAAAAGAAAGTCCCTTGGAACTGGGAACTTCATCTTACATTAAATCCCTCCTAAAGTTTGGTGGGATTTCCCTACCCCCACCCCTCTACCTTCCCACTGAGTAGAGATTATATGTGTGTGAGACATGGTCAGACCTGTAGAGAATGGGGGAGGGCAGTAGAAATCTCAAGAGTGACCAGTGACAGTGAACACTGCTGGGACATATGCCATAATATAGTATTTATACCATAATATACCATTATATCAGTATATAGATCAGTCATTCCCAAATTCATGGGGGGGGTCAGATTATTTTTGATAAGACTACATCCATAATATTGATAAATTGGATGGAGCTAGAATACTAGATATATTCTGGTTGATGGTTATGTTCCTCCTATAACCTCCTTAGGACTGCCCCCATAATCTGCCCCCAAATCTGCTCTTCCAATCCTATTTTATATTACGTCACTTCATAGACTTTTAAATCCAGACATACTTGTGACTCAAGTCAAGTCTAGTCAAATCAATAAACACTGAAGTATCTATTATATCTCAAGTACTTTTCTTGGAGACAAAAAAAGCCAAAACAAAAGAAAAAACAAACAAACAAAAACCAACATAAAACAATCAGTCCTTCCTCTCACTTACAATCTTTTTTTTTTTTTTTGGTTTATTTTAATGTTATTCATTTTATTTTTAACTTATGAAATAAAACCAGCATTCCCATAACACAGTAATATCTTACACCATTTGCTAAGGTCAATGGATATATGACCTAATATAAAGAGAGATATTACAAGAAAATTTGAAGAACCTAGAACATATTACTTCTCAGGCTTATGAACAGGTGAATTATTTAAAAATAAATAATTGAGAGAGAGCAAGGTGAGGTATAAAATGGATAATTTTGATTACATTAAATTAAAAAAGGTTTTGTACAAATAAAACAAATGTAACCAAGTTCAGATGGAAAGCAGAAAACTGGGGGAAAATTTTTATAGACAGTTTCTCACATAAAGGAGGTTACGATGTAATGGAGGAGACAGCATGTAAACAATTACGTGTAAATAAGATATAGACAAGATAAATTGGAAATAATTTCAGAGGGAAGGCACTCAGATTGGGGAAATGAAAAAGGCATCTTGTGTAGTTGGGACTTTAGTGGAGATATGGAGGAATCAGGGAAGCCAGGACTTGGAGATGAGGAGAAAGAATATTTTACTCATCAGAGATAGCTGTTGAAAATGCTTCAATCTGGGAAATAGAATGTCATATTAGCAAAGAGGCTAATGTCACTGGATCACAGAGTTTATGGAGGGTAATAGCGTGTAAGACGACTGGAAAGGTAAGAAAGATTGAAGTTATGAAAAGTTTTTAAAAAACAAACTGGATTTTCAATTTGATCCTTGAGATAACAAAGAGTTAGTGGATTTATTAAAAGAGTCAGATCTGTGCTTTACAAAGATCAGTTTAATAACTGAGTGGAGAACACGCTGCAGTGGAGAGAGACTGGTCAGAGATAATGAACAGTGAGCTATTTCAGTAGTTGAGGTTTGAGGTGATGAAGGCTTATGTCAGGGTGATGTCAGTATTAGAAGAGAAAAGAGGAGATATACAAAAGAAGACACTAAGGTAAAAACAACAGTACTTGGCAACTGGTTGGAGATGAGGATGGGGGTAGAGAATGAGGAGTGAAGGATGAAAGGGGGTGATCAACGGAATTGGGGGATGAAGGACCTGAGTGACAAGGGTTGTCAGTTATAGGGATGTTAGGAAGAGAGCAGGGAAGATGACTTTCATCTAAGAGCGCTATAAGACATCAGTTAGACATGTTGAGTAGGTACTTAGAGGTGTGAGACTGGAGATCATGAGAGAGGTTAGGGCTAGACAAATAACCTTCACTCAACGGCAAACATACATTTTGCTTTCTACCATTGGTAATTTTCCTTCTACTGTACAACTCTCTAGAACGATAGATAATATTTATATTCATATGGTACTTATATGTGCTAGGCATTGTGCTAAGCTCTTTGCAACCATTATCTCATTTGAACCTTACAACAGCCTTGGGAAATAGACACTATTATTATTCCATTTTACAACTTGGTCAAATGAGGAAACTTGGTCAAATGAAGGTTAACTGACTTGCCCAGGGGTCACACAACTAGTGAATGTTTGAGGCCAGATTTGAACTTAGGTCTTCCTGACTCCGAGTCTGGATGCTCTATCTGCTGGACCACCTAGTGCCACCTTCTCCTCTGCCTATCCAAATTCTACCCTTCCTTCAAAGTATAGCTCACATTCTACATCTGTGAAAATTTCCCCCATCTCCTTTGTTATTTGTTATCTATCCTTCCTCTAAACTCCTGTGGAACTGATTATTCTGAATTATTAGTATTGAATTTGGAATCAGAGCATCTGATATGAAATCACTCAGTTATCTTTGTGATATTGGTCAAATCATTTCATATTTCTGGACCGCAGTGTTCTCTGTAAAATTATGGGGGTGGAATAGATGACCTATAAGGCTCCCTCTAGCTCTACGATCTATGATCCTGTGGGATGTCCCAAATTTTCCTAGAGAAGGCCAGGTGAATGGAGCCATGCCATGGTCCATAGAAGCCTGGCATTGTGGATGTTTGTCTGAGTATAGTTTCATGCATCATAGGGTGCCCTCCAGAGATGAAGAAAAAACCAGGTCTTTTCGGGCCTAGACGAGAAAACATAGGAAGTTTCAAAAATGGCCCCATTTTCCTTGGCAACAACAAATCTAGTCTTTTACAAAATTTCACTTTGAAAACCTACTACAATCCATGTCAGTGCCTTTTATCCTGCTCCTGTAACCCAGGGTCCTAGCAAACTCCTTATACCAGTTTCCCCTCCCTGCCCTAGTCAATTAATGCCTGCTTTATTACTGTTAGGTAACAACAGTTGACTTATCAAATGAAATAATGCATTTTCACAGGAATTCTTTTTTATTTCCTATCTTTTAAAAATATTAATTTTATTCTGCATTTAAGAAATAAAATAAGCATTTCCATAACATAGTAAAATAGAAAAAAAGCTGATTGTTCATAAAACTACAGATCCATTATTTACAATTTGCTTTATCTTTTAAATATATAATATAGTTATCATGTAACTTTCTTTTTTCTCTTGTTTTCTTCCCTCCCCCCACTCTGCCCTATAAAACACACACACACACACACACACACATGATTAAAACCATTCTATATGTACTTCCACTTATCAGTTTTTTCTCTGGATGCAGATAGCATCTTCTTTCATATGTTTATAGCTAACTTGTGTATTCATAATAGTCAAAATGACTTAGTTGTTCTTAAAATAATATTATTATTACTGTATACAATGTTTTCTTTAATTTTACCCTTCATTATTTTGTGCGTCTATCCATGTTTTTCTAAGATTGTTGAACTCGTCATTTCCTACGACACAGTAGTTATATGTGACCATCGTGACCACATACAATAACTTGTCCAGTCATTCCCCAGTTGATAGGCATTCTCACTATTTCCAGTTTTTTGCCACCACAAAGAGAGCTGTTAGAACACATAGGTTCATTTCCTTTTTCCCTAATCATCTTGGGAAATAGACTTGGTAGTGATATTTCTGGGTCAAAGGGTATGGGCAGTTCAATAACTCTTTGGGCGTAATTCTAGATTGCTCTCCAAAATTTCTGGATCAGTTGACAGTTCATCAACAGTGAATTAGTGTCCCAATTTTTCCACATTCCTCCAACATTTTTTGCTTTCCTGTCAATCATCTTAGTCGATCTGACAGGTGTAAAATGATATCACAAAGTTGTTTTAATTTGCATTTTTCTAATCAATAATGATTTAGAGCATTTTTTCATATAACTATAAATTGTTTTGATTTCTTCATCCGAAAACTGCCCACTCATATCTTTTGACCATTTATCAATTGGGAATGACTCATATTCTTATAGATATGACAAAATTATTTATATATTTGAGATATGAGATCTTTATCTGAGAATGTCTATAAATATTTCTCCCAATTTTCTGCTTTTCTTTTGATCTTGGTTATATGTTTTATTTGTGTAGAATCTTTTAATTTAATATAATAAAAAATTATCCATTTTATACTTCCCCTGCTTTCTAATTTTGTTTATTCATAAATTGTTCACTTATCCATAAGTCTTATAGATCATAAATTCCATGTTCTTCAAATTTTCTTGCAATATCTCTCATTATATATCTAGGTAATCTATCCATTTTTATCTTATCTTGGTAAATTGTGTAAGATATACTCGATTTTCCCAACATTTTTTTGTTTCCTAAATAATGAAATCTTATCCCCAAGACTTTAAGTCTTAATTTTTTGAGAAATGGGAAAACCTTTATGCTTTAAAGAATGAATTCTTATTGGTAGAATTTAAGGTGGTAGAGATGGTGGTTTTGAGCAGGGAGCTTTCCAAGCATCACTCAAAGGGTACATCATGTAGGCAGACTCCTAATAAGCCTAGTTTTTGTCATGACCCAAATGACTTTCCCTTCCTGTCAAGCAAAGGAGACCTTAGGAAGTTCAAAAACCCCGAGTCACACTGTAAATAAGTAAGTAAGAGTAAAGCCAGAAATAATAGCCAAAAGCCCCTTCCTATTACTCCCTAGACTCGAATAAAAATGCCATAACTCCACCTCCCAGCTCCTCAGACATCACCGTGTGATTGTGCCCCATCCTATCCAGGGTCCCAATAGGATATACCATTTTGTGTCAGGACTCCAATTGACTTGACCTGTTTCCACTGTTTTGTGAGTGTGTCTCCCTTACTTTCTTGTTTTATCCTCTGTGTTTCCCTGTACTAGATTTTGGTATTCCAAATACTAAAGCATTAGAAAGATGGCTAGATGCAAGAACTGAAAAAAGACTAAAATCATTGTTCCCGTGTTGTTCCCGTACTTGCCCACCAGAGGGAAATGCTACACCAGGTTTATAGTGCCATCCTGTTTATTAAAGCCAAGTTTATAGAGAAACTTACCAGAAGTTTAAATTTTAGTATCTTCTTTTGTTCTTTATTCTAAAAGGGGATCAATATGAGGTGAGAATACGAGTCTTTTTATTTTTCTCAAGAAGTTCTTAAACCATCTCATTATTCTGGAATGCCTATATGCCACTCTGGTATGGGAAGCCCAGTCACAGATTCCCTGAATCCTAATTTGAATGATCCTGGGTCTTCAAATAGCTTTTGTTCTAGTTACTCTTTCTTCCTTCCAAATTCTGTCTTTCCTCTTGTACCATATTTTTCCAACAAATTTTTCCAACAAATTGGATTCCAACAAATATTTCAAAGCCCTTCATGACCTCATCTCTCTCCAATTTGGAACCCTACTGGACTGTTTTCTCAAACTTCTGAACCCTTTTGGCCCACCTTTTTTTTTTTTGCCTCTTGAAAAACAGGCAGAGTCTTCCTCCATTTAGATCAAACATTCTACCTCACATTTTCACAAATGATAAAGTACACCCTCTATGCCCCATATACATTCCTGTGTGGACCCTTTTCTCAGTTAGTGGAGTGGGGTAGGGAAGACTCTTAGAGACTAATTCACTCTGGTTCTAATCTGGTTTCTATTACTAGGTTACTTTTTTTTTTTTGCATTTTTTTTTATTTTTAATGTTCTACAGTCACTACCATAAAACTTAGATTTTCCCCCCTACCTACACCCTCACCTCCTTCCTTCTCCAAGACGGCATCCAATTCTATATAGGATCTACACATACTTTCCTACTGAATACGTTTTCACTATAAGTCATATTGTGTAGATGAACTAAAATAAATGGAAGAAATCATATAAGAAATCAAAACATAACACACACACACACACACACACAAATGATCTGCTACATTCTGCGAATGAATTCCATAGTTCTTTCTCTGAGTGTGGAAGGTATTTTGCCATAAAAGACCACTGGGAATTTTTTTTTTTAAATTCTTGCATTGTTACGAAGTTCCAAGTCTACCAAAAAAAACTCTCCTACACTGTAGTCATTGCTGTGCACAGAGTTCTCCTGGTTCTGCTCCTTTTGCTCAGCATCAGATCATATAAGTCCTTCCAGGTCTCTCTGAGGTCTTCTTGTTCATTATTTCTTATGGTGCAATAGTATTCCATTACAATCATATACCATAATTTATTCAGCCATTCTCCAATTGATGGGAATCCCCTTGATTTCCAGTTTTTGGCAACTACAAAGAGTTCTGCTATAAATATTTTTTATTACCAAGTTACTTGAGTGACCTTGGGCAAAGTACTTATCTATTCTGTCAGTCAATAGTCAATATACATTTATTAAGCATCTACTAAAGTGCCAGGCACTGTACTAAGCCCTAGGACTTCAAGTAAGAAAAGGAAAGATATTTACTGACTTCAGGGAACACACAATCTGTGTGTGTGTGTTTTAACTTACTGAAGAAAACAAAGCTACTTCTGTGTGTGTGTGTGTATGTGTGTGTGTGTGTGTGTGTTCATTCTTCATTGCCGAAGAAGACCATGCCATCAGAGATATAATGACATGATTTGCACTTGATTTTGTTTTGAGTGAGGGTGGGCTGTGCAGGTCACCAGCCTCACTTCTCTTCCAGAGCCATCTGAAGCCAGTCATCAGGATGACTGGAGATGACCCAGGATGAGGCAATTGGGGTTAAATGACTTTCCCAAGGTCACACAGCTAGTGAGTGTCAAGTGTCCGATGTGAGATTTAAACTCAGGTCCTCTTGACTCCTGTACTGGTGTTCTATCCACTGCACCACCTAGCTGCCTCTCATAGGCTACTTCTGAGCCCTCAATAAAGGAAGGCTTTGGGAGGAGTTTACATTTTTTATTCATTGTTGTATGCCTACCAGCCACTGTCATTCCCTTTGAATTGTCTTAGGAAGATTACCTGCCAAGATAAGGTACAGGATACCCCAATGGGCTGGTCTCACAGTGGAAGTACATTTTCTTAAAAGACTTTTATGGAGAATTAGTTGAAGGCAAATGATTAAATGGAGGTCAGAGGAAGCAGTAGGAGGACAATCTAAAGGTCTCTCTGAAGAACTTTAGTGTGGATTGGAAGATATGGGAGATGCTGGCTCAGGACCACCTAGCATGGTGTGTCTGCATCAAAGAAAGTGCTGTGCTCTTTGAGCAAAACTGAATCTCAGTAGCACAAAGGAAACAAGAGATATTCAAATCTAGAGAAATCTCCATCCCAAATATTCAAACGGAATATTTTTGCTGGACCTTTGGTAGAACCTTCTGAGCTCATATCGGACTGATCAGTCACAGTTGAACACACTGTATCTTGACTCCATCATTGTGATGCCTTCCGTCCTTTTCAACTGCAAAGGAGGAACTACAACATTTTAGGGGAGGAGTTAATGACTTCACTACTCATGCCTCCTGTCAGAGGAGAGGGGCAACTGTGGGTATTGAGGTTTTGAGTATCAAAGCTGAATCAGTCTCCATGTGGATGAGATTTCAGGTGATGAGCTCATCCTGAGGGAGGCATGACATTCATGGAGGAAACCAAGCAGAGCAGTTGATGAAAAATGAGGAGGACCTTTATTCATCTGTAACATGCAACTGAGACAGAGTGGGATTGTGAACTTAATCATTTCCAGGCTCCCTTTCAGACTTAAGCTCTTATTATCCAATATCTTTTCTTTCTTTTGTATTTAAACTCCTTAAAAACATCTCTACAGCAGGTGCCTCCACCTTCTCTCCTTTTACTCTTTCCTTAACCCCTTACAAACCAGCTTCTGACTTTATCATTTCCTCAAAACTACTCTCTCCCAAGATACTAATGACCAATGACCTTTTCTCAGTCCATATTCCTCTTGACCTCTCTATAGCCTTTTGACACTGTGGATCACTCTCTCCCCCTTGATACTCCCTTCTCTCTTTTTTTAAAATGCCACTCTCTCCTGGTTTTCCTGCTACCTATCTGACTGCTTCTCTGTCTCTTTTGCTGAAATCTCCTACAGATCACGAGTTCTAATAGTAGTTGTCCCTCAGAGTTCTGTACTGGGCCCTTTTTTCTCTTCTCCCTCTATACTACTTAGTGATCTCATCCATTGCCATGGATTTAATTACCATCTCTGTGCTGAGGATTCTTAAATCTAACTTTTCTGCCCCAATCTCTCTGCTGACTTCCAATATCACATTTTTAATTGACTTTCAGACATCTTGAACTGGATGTCCAGTAGACATCTTACACTCAATTATGTCTAAAAGACAACTCATTATCTTTCCTCTTTAAGCATGCACACCTCCACCCACCTTCCATGTTACTGTAGAGGGCAACACCATCGTCCTTGTCCAAAGTCTCTCAACCTAGGAGTCGTCCTAGGCTTGTAACTATCTCTTAACTTCCATATCCAAAATGTTGATTTCACCTTTTCAACATCTCTTATATATGCCCCCTTCTCTCCTCTGCTACTGCCAGAGCTCTAGTGCAGGCCCTCATCACCTCACATCTTGATTACTGTAATAGCTTGCTGGTGGGTCAAGTATGTCTTCATTCCAATGCATTCTCCATTCAACCACTGAAGTGATTTTCTTAAGATGCAGGTCTGATCATGTCACCTCTTCCTACCCTGCCAGGATCAACCTGCAACCTTAACTTGTTGAATCCTTTTAATTGAAGACAAAACATCTTATTCTATAATCAAGAGGGCTGACAATACCTCCAGAGCAGAGGGACAAGTTAAACATCTTCATAATAAGCTATGAATGATTGATCTCAAGCTCTCTAAAAAATGTTGGTTTTGATGGAAATAGTAGCACTGATTGGAGGAAGAAGAAATGATAGCTAGGCTCCAAAGGATGAATGAGACTAAACAATTTTCCTGGAATTAGTTATTGTAGGAATTTGTATTATCTACTTGGCGGAGATAGCTGAAATCTGCCTGTTCTCTTTCCTGGGCTATATTTCTTCTTCCTATTCTAGGCACATTCAATTCAATTCAAGGAACTTTTACTTGACTGTAGCCTTCTAGATGAAAGAAGGCTTACATGGAAGCATCCAGTTCCTGGGAGAAGCAAAAGCCCTCACTACATAGATACCATCTCCATTTCACCTCTCCAAGGTCTTTCCTCTTAAAACTCTTAAAAACACATTTTCTTTCTTTCCTTTTCTACCAGCTTGCTCTCCTATCTCTGAATTTCAATAAGATGAGACTGATGGAGGATAAAGAAAAGAAGAATATGCCATGTCTTGAAACTTCCAGATAAGCCTGTCTCTAAACTCCTTTGTATGAATCAATATTCACTGGATGCTAACAAATGATTTGTATGTAGCAGGTATGTTTTCCTCTTACTCTATCAGAACCAGGCAGTCTACCCTCTCAGAACTCTAGGATACTCTAAAAATTTTATGGATTGTCTTTTCTCTAGTTTCATTGGCTTAGATGACAACTGGCTTTGAGGAGAATTGGGAATTGCTGAACATAGTTCCAAAGATGGAGTAGTAGAGAAGAAATTATTGGTTATGGGGTCAGGGGACAATTTGACATCTGTAAATTACTTGAACGAGTCTCAATTTGTATAGTGAGAGATTTGGTCTAGATGATGGCTAAGTTCCCTTCCCTTGTATGTAAGTCTTTGATCCAAACTTTTCTTCAGGAGTTGGTGATATCTGGCCTAGAACTAACCCTTACTCATCTCCGTGTAGTTGACCCTATGAACGAGAATATCAAGAAGCTCTTTTCCTGTCTCACTACTTACTTATGCATGAATTATCTTTAAGAGAGACCAATTATGTGAACCTACTATAATTTGATTTTGTTAAAAGTAAGGGAGAGAATGGTTTGATATTAATTTGGGTGTTTTTTCCTGTTGTGAAACCTAAATTTAGAAGTCTCCTTCCAAAGGAAGGGGCTTAAGATATAAATCAGTGTAAGTGTCCAGGAACTGCTTATTTCTCACTGTAATCTACCAATAATCATGAACCAGGGAAGCTATAAAATAGCCTCCTGATGGGAGGGTTCCTGAAGATACAAATTTTTGAAATGTAAAGAGAAATCTGTCTGGAAGTTGTATTGCCATGTCTCCTCACTGTCCACCACTACTTTATCTCCTCATCTCTTTTCTGTCAAAGTGATCCAACCTGGGGTTTAGAGAATGCAATTCTGGGGGAGTGGAGGTGGTGGCAGGTAGAACTAAGTAGCAGGCTGCAGCGAGCCAAGTTCTGGAACTCAATATTAGGAGAAGAAAATGAATCAAATCTGCCAGGTCCTGTCACAATTAGAGAAAAATATATGTAAGGATGCTGGGGTGAAGTAGCGTTGAAACTCTTTGATTATGCTTTAGCGTGAAATTCTTCTTCAATCGTATGACTGATAACAGATTTTTTTACCTGCTTCAATTGTGGAGCTGGAGAGAATTGAGAAAAAGGGAGGCTGAGGACAGTAAAGAATATTTTACTTCTTTGCAGTGCTGCCCAGGGACTGTCTTTCTTTATCTTCTTTGCTGGATCTTCATCAGTGTCACCCCTAGTGTGGGAGCCCAGTAAACTCTGTCTTGGGCACTTTTCTCTCCTCTATACTATTTCACTTGGTGATCTTACTAGTTCACGTGGTTTCAGTTATCATCTCCATGCAGATCTGCTTGTCAAACCCTGTCCTCTTTCCCAACCTCCTGTCTCTCATCTCTAACTGCCTATTATATACCTTAAAATGGATAGCCTGTAGACATTTAAAACTCAGCTTGTCCCAAACTGAATTAATTATCTTTTCTGCAAAACCCTCCGATCTCCCCACCTTCCCTATTACTGTCTAGAGTACCACCATCCTCCCAGTTAGACACACTCAAAATGTAGGTGTCATCCTTGACTGATTCCTCTCTCTCAACTCCCATATTCAAATATATTTTTTGTTTGCTTGTAATTATACCTCAAACGTTTTGCACAGTTCCTGGTACATAGTAAGCCTGCAATAAATGCATTTGTAGTTTCACATCCATGATGAGTAGTAGAAAGCGTAGAGGCACCTGAATGGCACACTGGACAGAGGGTTGGAGTGAGGAAGAACTGAGTTCAAATTTAGCCTCAAACACTAGTTTTATAATGCTACCTGTTGAATTGGTGAAAAATAATAATAATTTCTAACATTAAATAGTGTTTACTATGTGTCAGGCACTGTGCTAAGTGCTTTATAATTATTATCTCATTAGATCCTTATAACAACCTTGAAAGGTAGGTGCGGTAAATATCACCACCTCCTCACAGATCAGGAAACACAGGCAAACAGGTTAAGTGACTTCCCAAGGCCACATACCTGTAAGTGTCTGAGGCCAGATCTGAACACAAATCTTCCTCAGTACTCTCTCCACTGGGTCATCTAGTTGTCTAGGTGGCAAGATTCTTGTTGGTAGATAACTTTGTGCTGATTGCATCAAGGAACCAAATATTTAAGGTCTTTCTTAATGGGAACCATCATTGCTCAGCAGAGTAGAGAAACACAGGAAAAATACATGTGGTTGAAAAACCCTACTCTCCAGACTCTGACATGCAATTGTATGGACAACTTCTAGATCTCTTCCCTAAGTATACATGTTGAACAGACCCTGAAAATGGACAAACTGGATCCAGAATTGAGAACATGAAGGAGAAAGGGCTGCATTGACTTTGGTCAATTCCACAATTCTCTTTTGGAGGACCCAAGCTTCTTCCTGAAACAAAGGTCCATCTTTTCCTTTTTTTATGTCAATATTCTTCTGAGTTTTCCATAATGTAATGCTATAATTTACTGTTAATTTGTTCAGTTGTGTCTGACTCTTTGTGACTCTTGATAACGTTTTGTTGATATGGGGGTGCTTTGCCATTTCCTTCTCCAGTGGATTAAAGCAAACAGAGTTTCAGTGACTTGCCCTGGGTCACACAGCTAGTAAGAGTCTGAAGGCCAGATTTAAATTCAGTTTTTCCTGACTCCATGCCCAGTGCTTTATCTACTAAGTCATCTAGCTGCTGGGCTGTATGTGGTGTTCAAAGAAGACTAACACCTCTGTTGTGAAGTCCTTTTCAGGGCTGCTCATCCACCTTTGGTGTCTACCTAGAGTTCAACTCTCACCAGTGTCTCCAAGAAGCTGTAGTGCACTCAGCAACCACACCCAGGTAAACCATCTTGGCAGACGAGATAAACCAGAGGATAACAAACCTGTCAGTGAGTTAGGAGAGTGTCTATACCAAGCAGATGAAGACTTCCCTCAGTGGAATGAGTGGATGAGAACAGTTTGCTCTAACAGCCATGAAGGCAGCTGAAACAAGCGCTATGGAGCACTTAGAACTTGGTCAGACATCAAAAACAACCAAGGTCATCCATTGCATCCCAGGCAGGTCATCTTGACTTTTATCTTGTCACTGGAATTTGATGACTCTGGAAGAGAGAGTGAGGTTGATGACTTGTGTAACTCTGTCTCACTTAAATCCAATTCATGCAAGAGTCAAGACGTCACCCCATGATGTCATTTGGTCCTCTATGAAAATATTTACCAAGACTTGAGGTTAAGCCTTACCCAGATGGTACTGGAGAGGTTTATGGTGAGTGTGAGCTGACTAGAATAAATTACAAACATGAATTCGTCAAGAGAAGTAGCATAAAGTATGACATTAAAGAGGTGTATGACCAGAAGCAAAGATGGGCCATGGGTCATGTAGCAAAAGCCTATTGAGAGCCTGTTTGCTTGGTAGCCTCACAATGTAAAGAGATTGTGAAGACCATTCCTTGCATGTTGGGTGGACTCTTTACAGCAAAGTTATGGGAAGACATAAGCAATAGTCACACAGGATACATAGGCATGGATGGATTGTGATCTGTATCATTGGAAGAAATGCACACATCAATGAAATCATAGGCACTTGGATATATTAGAATATTTTTCTCTAATTCATTCAACAGTTATTGACTGACTGTATGAATCATGGTGATAAACATTGAATCACATAAAGATGAAGGTGAAATATGTAAGTTTTCTGTTAGCAAATGCTTGTGAGTGTTTTGTATTTCACTTTTCCTTTTGTGAGCAGGAAATAAATATCTTTCATATACTTTTTTCACATACCTTCCTATCTCCTGCTTTGGGAAACCCTAGAACAGGAGGAATTCTTAATTTTTGTATTGTGGATCCCTTAGGCAATTTGATGAAACCTATGGGCCCCTTATCATAGTGCCTTTAAATGCACAAAATAAACTATGTAAGATTATAAGGGAAATTAGTTATATTGAAATACAGTTTTTGAAAGATTAAAAAAAGCTTACCCAGACCCATATTAAAAACTCCTGCTCAACAGTAAACCAAAATTTAAGACTTAAAGCAATTTTCCCCAAGAAAGGGAAGTAATAAAGCAGAATATGGGAAAAGGGAGTCTGATCTTTCTCATTAGAGGTCAGGATCCCTTAGGATTGAAAGCCATCATCATATTGCCTGAGTCCAATGACTGGCTTCCTGGGGTGCAAGGGAGTGGGGAGAGAAACAGAGAAACAGAGAGACACAGAGGGAGGAGAGAGACAGAGAAAGCCTGTGAGACAGAGACAGAGGAGAGAGAGAGAGGAGACAGAGAAAAAGGCAGAGAGACAGAAAGACAGAGACGCAGAGAGATGATAGAGACAGACAGAGAGGAGGGAGAGGGACAATTGGGCATTGCAGTTGGGCATAGCAACAATTCTTAGACTGGAATTCCTCAGTAGCTTGATCAGAAGAGGAACTCTATAGTGAGGTTGAGAATTGACAAAGGCCAATAAGGTGAGATAG
This sequence comes from Bettongia penicillata ogilbyi, assembly GCA_023548195.1. Classification (NCBI taxonomy): domain Eukaryota; kingdom Metazoa; phylum Chordata; class Mammalia; order Diprotodontia; family Potoroidae; genus Bettongia; species Bettongia penicillata. Next base: position 12,249,329 of record JAJHZJ010000009.1, on the reverse strand, counting down.
CATACTTTAACCAGAACCGCAGATTCAGGTCCTGGTTGTGCTACTTGCTAGCTGTGACTTTTAGCAAGCCATCCAAACGCTCAGGACCTTGGTTTCCACATATGTAAAATAAGAGAGATGGGGTAGAATAGATGACTCTTTAGGGCCATCCTAGCTCTAATGTTCTTTGATTCCGTACGTCATCACCTTGGAACTGAGCATTCATAGAATTTGGGAGTCTACACAGCAAGTGATTCGGAATATAGGAATTTGTTTTCACAATTATGTATTTGTGACTATATGGCATATATTCTGTCTCAGATTGGACATCTGAATGCATTTCTATCTTTCACTTTACTTACCTTGCCAATCCCTCACCCTCAGTAATTCTCACTTTCTCTTCTGTTCCAGGCTGCTGAGTAATGAGAGAAATCATATTAAATCCATTACAAGTTCTTGATACCCAGTCTCATCCAAGCCTCTTTTTCCATGTTCATTTTATTATTCAGTTTTCATAGAAATAGAGTAACCTGAAAACTATGAGACTTATTGAATAGGATTAAATCCTATGTTAGATTGATCCACTAGGTGTCACTAGGACATCTTTTGATGAAGAAAAATGAAGAAAAGTAGCCTTGTAGTTGTAAAAAATTTTATCTTCTCCAAGTCTGAAGTAACCCTATTTGAGTGAGCTAATAAGGAGTGAGAGGAGTCACAGGATGAGGAATGAAGCTCACTTTCTCACCTTTCTCTTTAGCTTCTAAACAGGAAAGTGTGCCTAACACAACTAGTCAATTACTTAGTATTTATTGAAGATCTACTCTGTGCCAGGAATTGTGCTAAATGCTGGAATTACCAGAAATATGTTCATATATATAGATATATGTAATCTTTAAAATTATGTTTTGTAATCTTATTTTGATTATTATACAATATTCATTTACCGATCATCACTTTCATCCCATTCCAATAACAATGGTTTTTATAACAGTCTAGTAAAGGATAAGGAAACCAAGTGATTCAATGACCAGTAACTGACAAATGATTAATCAAGCAGCAAGTATTTTTAAGCATCTACTATTGTCAGATACTGCGTCAGGCACTGGAGATGCGAAGAAGATAAAAATGAAACACTTTCTGACCTTATTTCCTCCCATGGGAAACTACATATAAACTATGGGTATAAAAATGAATACAAAGTAAGGACAAGAAAGTTTTTGGGAAAAGATAGTGGTGTACAGAAAGATCAGAAGAAGCTTCATGTAGAAAGTGATATTTGAGCTGAATTGTGACAGAAAAAAAAACTACTCTAAGAATCGATGAGGAGAAAGTATACTCCAGGTTTGGGGAACAGCCAATGTGTGGGATTAGGAAATGAAATACTGCATATGAGAAAGAGCAAAAATGTCAGTTTGGCTAGGCTGTGAACTGTGTAGAGGGGAGTTATATATAATAAAATTGGAAAAGTGGAATAAAGCCAGGTTGTGAAGGCTTCTAAAGTGTTTATGTTTGATCATGCAAGTAATAGAAAGCCATTGGAGTGGGGATTTATGTGGTCAGACCTCTGCTCTGAGACAATCACTTTGGCAGCTTGTGGAGGGTGAATTGGAGAAGAGTGAGATTTGGAATCAGGGAGACTATGAGGCTACTTCAGTATCCCTGGTAAGAGGTGATGAGTCTGGTGGCCCAGTAAGAAGAGAAAAAGGGACAGACTTAAGAAATATTGTGGAGATAAACTGTATAAGGCTTGGCAATTGCTTGGATATGCGGGCAGAGGGAGAATGGCAAGTTGAGGATGATTCTGAAGTTCTGAATCTGGATACGTAGAAGAAATAAGTAAGTTAGGAAAAGTGACTTTGGGAGAAAATACAATCAGTTCCATTTTGTAAATGCTGAGTTTGACATTCCCATGAGACATCTAGTTCAAAATGCGCAATATACAATTCAAGATAGAATACTGATCTCAGCAGAGAGATTAGATATATAATAGAGTCATCTACCTGGAAATAAAACCCATATCTCACCAAGTGAAAGAGCATAAAAAGAGAAGTGATGGCCCAGGGCAATGGTATACCTATATGGTGTTCAACACAGTTGATGATCCAGGCAGGAAGGCTGAAATAAAGTAGACATCCAGGAGGGGAAACAAGAGTGAGCTTTGTTAGGAAAAAGCAGAGAGAAGAGAACATCCAGGAGGAAAATATCCTCAGTAATTCAAAATGTTGCAGAGATGCCAAGAAGGATATAGATTGAGAAAGGATCATCAAATTGGACAATTAAGAGATCATTGGTAACTTTGGAGAGGACAGCTTCAGGTGAGCGATGACGTAGGAAGTCAGTGCAAAGGGTTAAGAAGTGAGTAGGAAGGAAATGGAGAAATTAGTGTAGACAATATCACACATAGCCTACTGCCTCTATCAATAATGAAAATAGTGTTTTCCAAAATTAGTCATATGGAATCAATATTGATCAACACATTTAGTCTAGGGGCTTTTCTAATTTTGTTATTTCTGTCATTGTGTTTATTGTATGTATTGTTGTTTGTATATAATTCTCAAAACATTTTCACCAGCTTAGTTTGGATATATTTCAACCTAAAACACTTTAGAATTTACCTAGAACATAATTTACCAAGGTGATTGTTCATTGGCAACTTTTGGATTTGAAATAAATTGAAGAACACGTAAATGTCTGAAGTGGATATTTTGAGACTATAGAATTCTTTCAAAATAAATTTGAGTCACAAAAATTCAGCGATAAAGAAGGGGAGAATAAGCTTATTTTCATATCCCAAAGTTCATATGTAATAATATATAATATATATTAATAATAATAATATTATAATAATTCAATAAATAATTTTTGTTTAATTTTTGTGTAGAAATATCACTAGTACTTATTTTCACCCCACAAAATCTTTACCTACATTGCATGGAACAGCAAAATTCTATAGGATACAGTCTGGAAAATTCTGGTCTAGAACTACTTGAAGAATTCACCTTGGTGTCTTATGAAGTCATTATCTTTCCCTTGCCAATTTCTAATTATTAAGGAATTGTTTTCTTCAGTAAGTTTTTTGAGCTCTTTTTCTAGTTGGTTGATTTTATTTTCATAATTTTGTTTTTGCAATACTCTCATTTCTTTTCCCAATTTTTCTTCTACCTCTCTGACTTTTAAAGTCCCTTTTAAGCTCTTCCAATAATTCTTTTTGGGCTTGCGACCATTTTACATTTTGATTTGAAGCTTTACCAGTAGCTGTTTTGACTTCATTGTCCTCTGTGTCTGAACTCTAGTATTCTTTATCACCATAGTAACTATCTATGGTTAGGTTCTGTCTCTGTTGTTTGCTATTTTTTTTAACAGCTTATTTCTTGGCTGTCAACTTTATATTAGGGTCAACTCTGCTCCCAGGGTGTGAGGACAATGTCTCAAGCTTCAGTTTTTTTCATGTTGTCTTCAGAGCTCTTTTATAGGAGTGGGGTGAGTTGTCTTTAACCTTTTGGTTCTTCCAATGTCCGATGATTCAGGGCCAGATGTAGCCACTGCTCTTTGGGCTTATGCTTTGGTTTATGAGTAACCTCAAGTACTCCTCTTTAGGCCTGAGTTGGGACTAGGATTCCACATAGATTTTTCACTTCTCCTTAGTGCCAGCAATGCACCAGTGGCCTCCATTGTACTGGGGCCACAAGCACCAGTTTGCCCTCCTTCTCTGGAACTGAAACAAAGGATTTGGCTCTCTCTCTTTTTAAAAAATTTTATTTCTTTATTTTTAATTTTATTTTAACTCAAATACCAGAACACAAATACAGAATAGAGAAAAGAAGCAAAATATATCTTAAACTTAAATATTAGAACTTAAATTCAAAGTAAGAAAGAAAAAAAAGCATGTCATGTGCATAGCAGAACATGAGAGGATTCAAAATATATACCAATAAATTTTTATTTCTAGAAAGCCTATATGAAAAATACTATACATTGTGTTGAGAGCTGTCCATCTTTTCTTTGCCACCTTGCAAGTTTTCTTTTGTTCTCTGCTGCACACTTTTTAAAATTTTGTTCTTTTTCTCCTCTGCTCTTTCCCCCAAGAAAGCTACAATTAAGTGCAGCTCTATTTCTCTATAGCTATAGATCCACTTCACCCATCTTCCCAGAATCCTGTGGATTTGGCTCTCTTTTGAGTGACCACAATCAGTCCTCTCTGTTTTTGAGAACTGTGAGCAGAAGCCTGCCCCACTGCAACTGCATTTACTAGCATGTGTTCACTCCTCTTCACCTGTAGCCAAAGCCTGGGATGGTCCAGCCATGTGGGTCCCATGTCCAGTGCCAGCAGAGAACCCCCACAATCTTCCCCTGATCGTCTGTCTGATTTCACTATTGTCTGTGAAGCAAAGGTTGCCAAAGTCATGGCTGCCTCCTACACAGCTGGGAACACCATGTAATTCCCTGCCTTATACCACCATCTTTCCTCAATTCTTCGGTTGGTTTTATTAGAACATGGAAATCACAGTAGGGTTGGGAACAGGTACAAACTTTGAAATATCAGGAGATGATATATGAACAAGTTGGAAATATTATGCTGCATACTATGTCTATCTCTTTGGAAATAATTCTGAAATAAAGGAGAGCTCATTGGATGCTATGGTTAGTATGAACAGACTAGTGATGTCCAGAGAACATGATAGAGTAAGAATGTAAGATTTAGAGTAAGGAAGAAATAAGTTAAATGCCTGCCTCTGACACTTGACCATGGACAAGTCATTTAACCTCTATTAACCTTGGTTTCCCCATCTGCAAAGTGGGATTAATAATATTATGCATTACCATCCTCCAAGAGTTGTTATGAGGCTCATAAAATTTATGTAAAGCACTTTGCAAACCTTAAAATACTACATAAATACCAGTTATGATTATTATCATCTCTTCCTTTCACAAATCCATGCTTGAATACACAAATAACTTCCTAAGTCAGAATTAGGTGACATATTTTGAAAATGTATGAAGACTAAGTAGTTTTATGCATAATTAACCACTAGAATATTTCTTCCAAAGATAATTTAAAATTTTGATATTCAAAGGAAAAAACCCAGAAATATCTGCTCCTAATCATTTTATATGGTCTCCCATGTAAAACTTCATTAAATATTTGCTCCCAGAAATAAGTTGATCCTGGGCTTTGAGACTTCAAAAACCCTGTGATCTCATCAATGTAGATACTCAGTTTAATGGTATAGTCTGTAGTCCATTTTTATCTCATGAGAAATCCTGTTCATGTCCTCCCATAATTCTTTTTCAAGTAGTTCAGCCAGGATATTTTAGGCTTTCCTTTAGATTTCTTGACACTGTAAGGGTGCCAAAGGGGCACACAGACCATCAGTCTGGTATTTTATTTTCCCTTTAGCTATGACTAATCCACCTCCTAATCCTATCATATATCTCTTTAACTTTATCCCTTAGGGGCAGAGCCAAGATGGCGGAGTAGAAGGATCCACGTTTAAGAGCTCCAACCCACAGCCCATAGAATTAATGTAAAAAGAGACGCCCATAACTTCTGGACCACTGAAAGGGGTACAGAAACAGAGTGGAAGAGATTTCGTGCCAGAGAGCCCTGGAGACCCATCCCCAGGGTCCGTCACGCCCCGGAAAGTGGACCTCACCTCAGCGCTGCCCTGGCCGCGGCCCCAGAGAAGCTGGCCCGAGCAGGCTTCAGGGATGGAAGCTCCGGCAGCCAGGAAACTCCCTCCGCCCACAGAAGCTACAGGTCAGTGAGAGAGACGGCTGGCTGGCCGAGGGGAGTGGGGTGTCTCTGTGACTCAGGCCCCCTTGGGAGGAAGCGGTGGCGGCGGCAGAGACGGGGGCAGGAAGCGGTGGAGGCAGAGGCGTGGGCAGCAGTGGAGGCAGCAGTGGCGGTGGTGGCCCGGGACTCCCCCAGCAGCAGGCAGGATCTTCATTACTGAAAGTCTCTGCATAAACAACCTGAGGGAGCTGAGCCTGGGAGACAGCTCTACCCCACCTCACTCCACTACTGAAGGCCTCTGCATAAAGCCCCTGAGGGAGCTGAGCCTGGGAGGCGGACCTGCCCCCACCCCAGCACCAGAACTAAAGCTCACATTGATTAGCAGGCAGGTGGTGCGGAAAGCACATTTGAATATCACCCCAAGCACTAGCTGGGTGGATCTAGGCAGGGGTGGACAGGAATCTCAGAAGTCAAGTAACTGGCTGGGAAAATGCCTAGAAAAGGGAAGAAAAATAAGACTATAGAGAGTTTTTTTCCAACAAATGCAAATGATCCCGACATTCGGATCTGATGACGAGGACGTATTCTTGCCAACAGGGAATGACGTGGAGGGTGGGGCCTCGGTACCCCAGACACCCCAGGGGGATGTCAGGTGGGCTCAGGCCTTGGAAGAGCTCAAAAAGGATTTTGAAAAGCAAGTTAGACAGGTGGAGGAAAAACTGGGAAGAGAAATGAGAGAGATGCAAGAAAAGTATGAAAAACGGGTCAATACCTTGGTTAAGGAGACTCAAAAAAATGCTGAAGAAAATAACACCTTGAAGAATAGGCTCACTCAATTGGCAAAAGAGGTTCAAAAAGCCAATGAGGAGAAGAATGCTTTCAAAAGCAGAATGAGCCAAATGGAAAAAGAGGTTCAAAAGCTCACTGAATTTAATAGTTCTCTCAAAATTAGAATGGAACAGATGGAGTCTAATGACTTTCTGAGAAACCAAGAAATCACCAAACAAAAACAAAAGAATGAAAAAATGGAAGAGAATGTGAAATATCTCATGGGAAAAACAACTGACCTGGAAAATAGATCCAGGAGAGACAATTTAAAAATTATGGGACTACCTGAAAGTCATGATCAAAAAAGAGCCTAGACATCATCTTCCATGAAATTATCAAGAAAAAACTGCCCTGACATTCTAGAACCAGAGGGCAAAATAAGTATTGAAAGAATCCATTGATCACCACCTGAAAGAGATCCAAAAAGAGAAACTCCTAGGAACATTGTGGCCAAATTACAGAACTCCCAGCTCAAGGAGAAAATTTTGCAAGCAGCTAGAAAGAAACAATTCCGGTACTGTGGAAATACAATCAGGATAACTCAAGATCTAGCAGCTTCTACATTAAGGGATCGAAGGGCGTGGAATAGGATATTCCAGAAGGCAAAGGAACTAGGACTCAAACCAAGAATCACCTACCCAGCTAAACTGAGTATAATACTTCAGGGGAAAATATGGTCTTTCAATGAAACAGAGGACTTTCAAGCATTCTTGATGAAAAGACCAGAGATGAAAAGAAAATTTGACTTCCAAACACAAGAATGAGAAGAAGCATGAAAAAGTAAACAGCAAAGAGAAGTCTTAAGGGACTTACCATGAGTGAACTATTTACATTCCTACATGGAAAGACAATATTTGTAACTCTTAAAACTTTTCAGTATCTGGGTAGTTGGTGGGAACACATACACATGTACATGCATGCACGCACACACACATACACACATGCACACACATACAAAGACAGAGAGCACAGATTGAATTGATTAGGATGGGACCATAGCTGAAAGGAAGTTAAGGTAAATGGTGAGAGAGAAGTGTGGTGGAAGGAAGGAGGGTGAAATGGAATGGGGTAATTGTATGTCATTTGGGAGGCAAGTAGGAGACTTTTTGGTGGAGGGAAAAAGAGGAGAGCTGAGAAAAAAAAAAACAATTAGTTTACCCTCATCACATTTGACTAGAGGAGGGAATAAAATGCACACTCATTTTGGTATGAAAACCTATCTTACAGTATAGGAAAGTGGGGGAGAAGGAGATAAGCAAGGGGGGGATGATGGAAGGGAGGGCAAAGGGAGGAGGGAGCAATTTGAAGTCAACACTTGGGGAGAGACAGGATCAAAAGACAGAAGAGAAACAATGAGGGGCAGGGTAGGATGGAGGGTAATTCAGTTAGTCTTACACAACATGACTATCAGGGAAGTCATTTGCAAAATTACACAGATATGGCCTATATTGAATTGCCTGCCTTCCCAAAGGGAATGGGTGGGGAGGGAGGGATGGGGAGAATTTGGAACTCAAAGTTTTAGGAACAACTGTTTAGTATTGTTGTTGCTACTAGGAAAGAAGACATACAGTTAATGAGGAATAGAAAGTCATCTGGCCCTACAGGAGAAAAGAGAAGATGGAGACAAGAGAAGGGAGGGATGACAGAAGAGAGGAGATAGGGAAAATTAGATGCTTGGGGTATTGAGGTGGGGGGAGGGGATAAAAGGGGAGAAAATTTGGAACCCAAAATTTTGTGAAAATGAATGTAAAAAGTTAAATAAAAAAAAAAAATTATCCCTTAGATGAGGGGTCTCAATGTGCCTGCAAGCCAAATTGACCAATGAGGCAAGGGGATTTTTATAATTTAAAAATACAACAAAACTTTGTTTGAAAAGATATTATTAGTTTGAGGGCAGTACAAAACCAGGTGGCGGGCCAGAGGCCAGATTTGACTTGTGAGCTGTAGCTCATTGACCTTTATTGGATATTAGCATATTTGATAACCTGATCTTTATTCTATTAATCCTATGTTTCTTTGACTTTATCCTTATATCATTTTTGATGCATAATTTTTCAGTTGGTAATACACTGAAGCCTATTCATTCACATTTCTCTTTATTGCTCTTCAACTATAATTCTTTAAAATTTGTGCTATTCCAGGATTCTAAAGCACAGAAAATCCCTAAAAGGGAACTTACATTAAAAAGATAAGCCTTTGTTTCAGAGGGAAGCTTGGGGTCATTAGAAGTACCCTAAATTCCCCAAATGAAAGTCCTTTCTCTTCTTCCATTTTCTATCTTCAGTGTCTATCCAAGTTAGTTTTCCATCTCCAGCATATGTCTAAGATCTATATCTAGCCTAAACAAAGAAAAATCACTGCAGTCTCTTTTACTTTCCAGTTACTTTTGTCTCCACATTATTAAATCACCGATTCCAAACTACTGTTTGTGAGTATCATTAATCAAAAGTTCACTGGAAACATCCTGCCAGCCTTCAGTGTCATCTCCCTCATTTATCGTCTTTCAGAATCAATCAGATAGACTCACTAAAGGCTGTTGCCATAAGACCTCTCAGTACTTTACTATGAGATCACTAGTGATTTATTTTTTTTAAAAAACAATTTTTTAATAGTATTTTTTCAATTACAAGTAAAGACAATTTGTTAACATTTATTTTTAAAAAATTTTGATTTCCAAATTTTCTGCCTCCCTCTCTCACCATTCCCCCTTAACATTGTAAGCAATTTAATATAGATTATGTATATACAATCATGTAAAAACATTTCCATATTAGTCATATTGAGAAAGAACGAATGAAAAAGAGAAAGAAAGCAAGAAAGGAAGGAAAGAAGGAAGGAAGGAAGAAAGGAAGGAAGAAAGGAAGAACCAGGAAGAAAATAAAGTGAAAATACTATGCTTCAATCTGCATTCAGACTCCATCAGTTCTTTCTCTGGATATAAGTAGCATTTTCCATCATGAGTCAAGCTAAGTCATACATTGCCCAAAAAGGCAGAGACTGTGTACAATATTCTCCTGGTTCTGCTTACTTCACTTTGTATCTGTTCATGTAAGCCTTTCCAGGTTTTTCTGAAATTCACCTGCTCATCGTTTCTTAGAGTACAATAGTATTCCATCATAGTCATATACCACAACTTGTTCAGTCATTCCCCAGTTGATGAGTAACCCCCCTCAATTCCCAATTCCTCGATACCATAAAAAGTGCTGCTGTAAATATTTCTGTACACATAGATACTTTTGCCTTTTTTGATGACTAATGGTTAAAAAAATCCCAACAACTTATCCATCAAAGGAGCCAGAATCTATGTAAAAGGAAACAAAGTATAAATATCCTATTTTTGAGCTACAACTATGATCATGAGGATGGTGAGGAGTCATGGGATATGGGGATTATGAAAGTTTTGAACATGGATCATAGGATCAGAAAAAAAGATTTAGAGCTATAAAGGGCCTCATTTTTATGAGGAAACTGAGGCTCAGAAAGCTTAAATGATCTATTCAAAGTCACACAGCTAGAAAATGCATGAGGGAAGATTTGACCCTTTGTCTTCCTAACTCTAAGCCTAACTCAGAAAACAGTTTTATGCTTTGTACTATATACTCTAAAGCTACAATTTTACAACCCTTCAGTACCTCTCAAATTTCTTATACTCCTTCATTCATCACGGGGTTTGGTTTCTTTGAATTGTGTTTGGATCTTAGTATTAATATATTGTTGATGAGACTGTAGATTTGTAGAACGATTTGGGAAGAAATTTGGAACTGTGTCCCAAAAGTAACTAAACTGTGTGCGCCTTTCAACCCAGTTATAACTCTACAAGGCTATAACCTAAAGAGTTCAGAGAAAGAGGAAAAGAATCTCTATGTACAAAAATATTTGTAGTAGCTCTTTTTGTTGTGGCAAGGAATTGGAAACTAGGAAGTCCATCAATGGGGAATAGCTAAAAATAATGGTATATGAATATAATGGAACATTATCATGACTTAAAAAATGAAAGGAAAAGGTTCAAAGAAAACCAGGAAGATTTATATGAACTGACAAAGTGAAATGAACATAACCAGAAAAAAGATTTATACAATAAAAATATTGCAAAACAAACAACTATGCAAGATGTAAAAACTCTGATCAATATGGTGACCATCCACTATTGCAGAGGACTGATGATAAATTATACTATTCATATTCTAACATAATGATGATGGATTCAAGATGCTGATTGGATTCTGATGGATTCAAGACATGCATTTTTGGTTGTAACCAGTGTGTGAATTTATTTTGTTTAACTATGCACATTTGTCACAAGATTACAATCTTTCTGGGAGCAGGAAACCTTAAAGATACCTTTTATATATATATATATATATATATATATATATATATATATATATATATATATATAAATATATATATGTATATATATATTGCCAATGGACTTTAATATTTTAAAATTTTCATATTTTTCGTTTGAATGGGAGAGAGAGAGGGAGAGAGAGAGAGAGAGAGAGAGAGAAAGAGAGAGAGAGAGAATAGATGTTTATTAACTGCTTTTAAAAAAAAAATTGGGACTGGATTGTAAAGTTGAAACCTTGTTAATTTGTTCTTTAGCAAGTAGAGTGAGCCAGTAGATGTCACTTTGGCACTACAAATCTCAATAAGACCCAGAAAAAGAGAGAGCTTTACAGATGGGAAAGCTGAATTTGGCACCAACTGTAGTGGCAGGATTTATATATGTGCTTAAGTTGGATAGAAGTCAAAGTCTGGGAATTGTTGGAAAGATGAATAACCTAATTAAATGAAAATTCATGCATTTACTCAAAAACTTTAACAAATTAATGCAAAAGTATTGTACTGATGTCCATGGAGGGGAGAAACTCATTTATGTGAATGTTAATTAGAAGAGGTTATGTAAACTTTGAACATGGCTGTATACTCCTTGCTCATGTTTGTCCATAATCAAAGTCGAGGAGCAAAGCTGATCAGATGGTGTTTATGAATAGAAATTTTTATTTGGGAGCACAGTTTTAGAGCTCAAGATGTTGGCTAGGTACTTTGTAAAGTCCACAGTAATTTTAAACTACATTTTCATCTTCGGATTTTGAATCCCCCAATTGGCGCTCTGTAAGGACTGTGTGATGAATGGGTTCCTCAAGCATTATCTGAAGAAAAACGAGGGAGTTTGAAAAGACTTAGTTCAGCATTCATGAGAACAATCAGATTATGCTCCTCTTTAGGGAAATTTTTGCATTCATCTTTGTCATGAAGCAATGGCTCTCTGTGGCATAAAATGGACTCTGCAAAGATAATCAGGCTATTCTGGATACTGCTTACAAGAACCAGAATGGTTATTTTGCATCACAGAATCATGGGCTTAGAGCTTAAAAGATACTATAAATCATCTAATCTGGCTTCCCGTTCTTTTGATAAGCAAATCGAGACAACAGACATGAAATAATTTGCCCATGGTTACTTAACTAACTTGAAACTGTACACCCAAAAGAACTAGGTTTTGAACCTGAGCCCCCAATACCAAATCTAGCACTCATTCTGTTGTTGTGTTGTGTTTGTCCTTTGTTTTTGAAGAAGACCATGATATGAGAGAAATGATGATTTGACTTTGTTTTGAATGAGGGAGGGCTGTGCAAGGTTACCGTTCTCACTTTGTCCTCCTGAGTCATCTGGATCCAATGGCCAGATATTCATCAGGATGACTGGAGATGGCCCAGGATGCATTGGGAGACCTTGGCCTTTTTAAGCTAGGTCTTTTCAGGTACTCACTTAGAGGAAGGTTAACGACTATTGAGTGAATAGCCTCTTTAAGAAGTGGTCAGGGCATGACCAATACAATAAGCAAAAGAAAAATAAATCGAACTGGGAGGGAAAGACAAACTGTTGTTATTGATAATCACTCTAAGCCAGTCATTAAGTAGAGCTTGGACAGGGACCTATTGTTGTCAAACCTATGGGCTTCAGAGTGCACTGGGTTTAAGATTTTGGGAAGAAGGAAGGAAGGGGGGGTGGGGCCAAGATGGCAGAGTAGAAAGATGCACATACTCTAGCTTTTCCCCCACAGCCCATAAAATACCTATAAAGAATGACTCTCAACAAATTCTAGAGTAGCAGAAGGCACAGGACAATGGAGTGGAGGAGATTTCCAGCCCAGGGTGACCTGGAAGGCTGATGGGAAAGGTCTGTTGCACTGGACGTGGAGCAGAGCCTGGCCCAGCCTTGACCCCATGGCACCAATAGGAGCAGGACCTGGAGCAGGCCTCGGGGGCAGAATCCCCAGCAGCAGCAGAGGTTCTCAGATCCCTCAACCCACAGGCAGCAAAGACACTTCAAAGGTCAGTGAGAGGGCTTTTTCAGTCAGAGCAAGAAGGGAGCAGGGTCCTCCGTTAGCTCTGGCCCCAGGTGGTGGTGGCAGCAGTAGCAGCAGCAGGTGGTGGTGGCTGCAGTGACAGTGACTGTGGCAGGCAGCAGCTAGCATCCATTGTTGGAGCCCTCCCTCTAAAGCCCCTGGGGGAACTGAGCAGCTTATCTGAATCTCAACCCTGAGTACAGTTCTGGGGTGAGGTGGAACTGGAGGCCCCTGAGAAGTAAACTCCTCTGCCTTGATTGTGCCACCTTGGAGGAACTGAGATCTTACATGTTCCCAGAATGTACCCCACTCTTGACAAAGGACTCAAAAGTCAAGTAACTGGTTGGGAAAATGCCCAAAAAAGGGAAAAAAAATATGACTATAGAATGTTACTTTCTTGGTGAACAGGTATTTTCTCTCATCCTTTCAGATGAGGAAGAACAATGCTTGCCATCAGGGGAAGACATAGAAGTCAAGGCTTCTGCATCCCACACATCTAAAATAAATATGCAATAGTCTCAGGCCATGGGAGAGCTCAAAAAGGATTTTGAAAATCAAGTAAGAGAGGTGGAGGAAAAATTGGGAAGAGAAATGAGAACGATGCAAGAAACTCATGAAAAGCAAGTCAACAGCTTGCTAAAGGAGACCCAAAAAAATGCTGAAGAAAATAACACCTTGAAAAATAGACTAACTCAATTGGCAAAAGAGGTTCAAAAAGCCAATGAGAAGAAGAATGATTTAAAAAGCAGAATTGGTGAAATGGTTCAAAAGCTTACTGAAGAAAATAGTTCTTTAAAAATTGGGATGGAACAGATGGAGGCTGACTTTATGAGAAACCATGAAATTACAAAACAAAACCAAAAAGAATGAAAAAATGGAAGATAATGTGAAATATCTCCTTGGGAAGAAGGAAGGGAGGAAGGAAGGAAGGAAGGAAGGAAGGAAGGAAGGAAGGAAGGAAGGAAGGAAGGAAGGAAGGAAGGAAGAAGGAAGGATGACATCTAGCCAGTAAACCCCAAAGGAAGAGGAGAGGGAGACAGAAAGGAGAGGATGAACTGGATTACCCAACTCAGGCAGCTTGTTCTACTCATAGGTTGTGTTCGTCTTTTGACTTGTACTTGACTTTGTTTTGAGTGAGGGAGGGCTGTGCAAAGTCCCCAGCCTCACTTTCTCCTCATCAATGTTAGCCAAAGGTCACATTTAAACTTATTCTCCTTTCCTTGTTCAAGATTCCTGTTACTTCAAATCATCATAAGGTAGAGTTATGTACAAGCATACATATGGGAGGACTACCTAAGTTTGGACATGTTTCTCTCTCTCTGGGCTAGTAGTGGCATAGCTGCTAGATTAATGTCAAGTTAAATTAAATGATTGCTGAAGACCTCTATGTAAAAGAGAACAGTATCACTTTTCCCCCCGTGACTGCCAATGACCAGCATCCAGTTCTGTCAGAACAACACTAGTTTTCAGCACCAGGATTTATATAGCTGTCTTAAGGTTTGCCAAGCCCTTTATGTATCACCTCATTTGATGTATATTAGAACATAAGGTCTTCTTCATGTTCCTACTCCGGGCAGTGTCTGGCATTTCAAGGCTCTTTGGGATGGAGACAGGACCCAAGAATTCTGTGAACATTGCTATCAGCTACCCCAGCTTCATCAAGCAGTGTCGATGGCAATGATCCTGGAAATACAGCTCAAGGATTGGTTACTTCCAGATGATAACAGTAATGCTACAGAAACATCTAGTGAGACTAGAAAAACATGAATCCAAAAACAACACAAAAAGATCAAAGTGACTGCTGAGAAGAGGGGGCTATCATGGGGGAGATCAGCCAAGGGCAGAAGCCAGAATGGCCTTGGAAACCTGAAGGGACAGCTCAGAAGTCCAATCAACAATCTGTTATATCATGGGACAAATTGTTCTCTGAAGTTACTTCTGGAGCTGGATGTTTTGCATCACTTAATATGAAGAAATGTTGGTACAATCATCCAACACCTTGACACTTTACTGATACTAATATAAAATGAGGCTATTAAAGCCATTTTATTTATATCATACTGGGAGAATTTTGTTACAAAGGGCTTCTTCATTCCTGTTATACCTATCCTCAGGTGTCAGAACGCTTATTTTTTCTCTGTAATTTCAAAACATGCTTTGGGAAAAATGGGATTTCTGATGATGCCCAGAGTTCCCCATTCTTGACTAAGGAGGGACCATGAGGTTGTTCTCTTCCAGAATTCCACACAGTTCCTCCTTGCTAGTCAAAATCAGAACCAAAGCACTACTTTGGGAACAGGCCGTTGAAAATTTAGCCTATTTTCTCTTTTAGCAGAATGAACCAGCACATCTGATATGAGAGCAACCAAGAAACATCAGGAAACTCATAAAGGCATGATTGATATGACTTTAAGTCTTGGGAGAGAATCTAACGCATGACAGTAAGACTTACTAACCAAACGTAACCAGGCTAGAACCCCTTAATTTTTAACTCAAAACACAACATGAAATCTTATGAAGTTTTCAAATCAGGCACTCGCCCACCCATTTTGTTTTTACCTTTTCCTTTTCTTTCCTTTCCACATATCACTAGTTGTTCTGAAGGCATTTGAGACAGTTTTTGCATAAACAGCTTCTCTAAAACTTGTGTCATGAGAACAATGTCATCACCTGGTTTGTTATATCAGTATCAGGGAGAAAAGTAAGTGGTTTTTACTTAGGAGCGAGAATCCTGAGGTCTAGTCACCAAAGAAGTTCCAATGAATAAACTCAAATAGTTGGTGACAACATTTTCATCTCACTGCCTATAACTACGGCTAAGGACACAACTTCATCTTTTCAAGTCTTGCGGTATTTCTGAACAAGTAATTTCAATCTGAAATAATCATCAACAAACATTTATTAAGCACCTACTATGTGCAGGCACTGGGCTATGCACTGGGTACACAAAGAAAAGAAAAAAGACAGGAGTTCTCATAATATAGGAAACAACATGAAAAAGCTATTTGCCAGCAAGTTATATACAAGCTATATAATAACAGAAGGAAGGCAGTGGGGTTAAGGGGTAAAGGGAAAGACTTCTGGGAGAAGATGGAATTTTACCAGGGAATCTAAGGAAGTTAGGGAAGCTGAAAGTTGGAGGAAAGAACAGAGTATGAGGAGCAACTAATAAAGTTGGGTGTCCACTATGACTAAGAACATAGCCTAGAAAACCCTCTCTTCCCATTCCCCTTCATCTTTCACAATTAACTCAAAAAAATCAACTCTCAGGTACGTAAGAATGAATTTCATCTGCTTTGGAGTTAATTTTTCTTCAGTAAACCTTCAATGGAGAAAAGGTGACTAACCCAGATCCTGGATTTCTGCTATGATAAATAAAGCTCTGCTACAATTGCCTAATTAGCCACATTGAAATTTCTCATGTTAAAGTGCCTGCTCAGAGATATAATTAGTGTTCTGGTTTCTTTTCATATCTCAGTTGGAATAACTTTGGAACATGAAAGCAAGATGTCTGAAATTACAATAGAACTACAAATTATCCAACAATGAGCTGAGAAAGTGCATCTTTATTGATATAAATTTATACAAAATGAATTAAGAAGACAATGGTTGGCAGCCCTAGTTCTTCCACTCCATATTCACTTCTTTCCCTCTATTCTATTGTGGAGTTATTTTTTTCCATTCTGGAAAGGTACTAATTTTTCTCCATCCCTATTAATATCTTCCTAAGGAAGAAGTTAGGCAAGAATAAAACAAATAAAAGTAAAGCATTAGTTTCTAAGGATAAAAAACATTCTCAGTCTTCAATGTTTATTTGCATAGTTCCTTAGTCTTATTTTCATAAGAATTTTTTAAAAAATATTTTCTCCCCTCTACATTTCTCTTCAAATACTCCTTTAGAAGGCAACCCTTGGCTGGTTGTAGAGACTCCTTGGCCCTCAAGGACATCAATCGGTGTAAAACAATACGAGTTAACCTCTAAATTTCTCTATTTTCACTAGAAAAAAATTTCTAAGTAGTTGACACTTTTCTATGGTAATAGAAGGCCAATGATATTTATGATTAAATGCTTAAATGGTTTGTGATTTCATCCCTCCATCTCAGGCTTCATCTCTCCTTAGCCTTAGTCAAAAGTGTTCATGAGTTGCTACGGCCAAAAAGTTATCACCCCATGGCCAACTTCTTGGTGATGAGGCTCACCAAATTTAACGAAGCAAGACCTTTGACAACAGATATCTGGTGTGCTACAGTACCCATACTGGAAGCCTTCACAGCTTGGTAGGACCTGCCAGAGATTTTGTTCTTCTATCACAATCTATGAGAATACAAGACCATGTCCATGTAATAGGAGGCAACATAGAAGTGGGATTTGGTTAGATTATTTTATTGTAATCAAGACTACAAATATATAATCAGATTTTATCTTCACAACAACCCTGTGAAGTAATTTCCAGACAGTATGTTCAGATCTTTCCCAGTCTTAAAAAAATCTTACCTCGATCTTGCCCTCTCTTTAAGGTAACTGCTTCCCATTATAACAAAACTCCTAGGAAAAGTCCTCTCTACTCATTGTCTCTACTTTTCTTTACCTCCCAATCACTCCTTTTGAAAGCAAATAAATGATTTATTGATGTATCTTTTAACATTACTGTCACTTTCTAGTGACTTTTCCTGTGCTGATAGAATTTGCTTTTGTAACAAAGGAGTAGATTTAAGCTGAACAAATAAGTTGACCATATCTAACAATGTATGCCTCATCCTATACTCATCCTACCACTTCTCCAATGATATATCTCTTATTTATTCCTGACTCCCTGCAATCTAGTTTCAGATGCCAGGGCTCAATTCAACTTTCTTTCTCCAATCTCACCAATAATGTCTTAATTGCAAAAACAATGGCCCTTGTTTTAGACTTCATTGTCCTTGGCCTCTCTCCAGTGTTTGACATTCTTTATTTCCCTATCCTACTTGATATGCTTGCCCCTGTGGGTTTTCATGGCACTTATGTCTCCTGGATATGGAGAGATTGTTCTGTCTCCCTGCTCCTTCTCATTCTTATTTGCTGCATTATCATACATATCCAATCCTCTATGCATGGATATATTCCAAGGCTCTGTCATGGACCCTTTCTCTTTACATTTTCCCACATGCTGATCTGATTAGCTCCCATGGGCGCAATTGTCAGCTCTACACAGAAAACTTCCAAATCCAGATATATAGGACACATATTTCTTCAGTTTCACATCACTAACGCTTAGACATCTCCAACTGGATATCCCCCAGGCATCTCACATTCAACACACTTGAACTCATTATTTTTCCCACCTTGCCAATCATACCCTTCTTCTGAACCTGTGGTGCCATCACTGTGGTCATTCCAATTCTCAACCTTGGAGTCATCTTCAACTCTTCACACTTCTTCACCCTCCCAATTAATTGCCACATTGTGTCCATTTTTACTTCCACATCATTTTCATCTATCCCTGTTTTTCTATTCACATGGCCACCTAAGTTTAAGGCCTCATTTCTCTCAGCTGAACTGTTGCACCAGCCTTCAAACTGATCTCCCTGGCTTCATCCTCTCCAGTTTCCAATCCACTCATCCTTCTACCCTTCTTTCTATTGGGAAGCATTAATTAATAAGGGGCAGCTAGGTGGTGCAGTGGATAAAGCACCAGTGAAGGAGTCAGGAGGACCTGAGTTCAAATCTCACATCAGACACTTGGCACTCACTAGCTGTGTGACCTTGGGCAAGTCACTTAACCCCAATTGCTTCATTCTGGATCATCTCCAGTCACCCTGATGAATATCTGGTCACTGGATTCAGATGGCTCTGGAGGAAAAGTGAGGCTGGTGACCTGCACAGCCCTTCCTCACTCAAAACAAAGTCAAGTGCAAGTCATGTCATTATTTCTCTGATGGCATGGTCTTCTTTGGCAACAGAAAAACACACACATTAATTAATATGTTCCAGGCGCTATGCTTAGCACTGGGAATACAGGCAAAAAAATGGATCAGCACCAGGTTCCAAGAAGCTTACATTCAACCTGAGGATACAACATATACATTTGTGAGATCACTTATCACTTATCATCACTTATTTATAAAATCACTTATTACTATTAAATAATCAGCAGTCATTTGTTATCTACCTGAGTGCCAAGTACTGTGGTAGGCACTCAAAAAGACAGTTTCTTCCCTCAAAGGATTTATATGCTATTGAGGGAGAGAGCATATACATATATAAATATAAAAAAGATACATTGAAAATAAATGCAAAATAGTATTTGTCAGGAGGGCACTAGTTGATGGAGAGATAAGGAAGGGCTTCATGGAGAAGGTGGCAGTTGAGATGGATTTTAAAGGAAATTATAATATTATAAGAGGCAAGGAAGAATTTCATTCCAACACATAGGGGTAGCCAATATAAAATGCAGAGATAGGAGACAGCTTACCATATGTTATAAATAGCACAGAAACCAATTTGGTTAACAGCACAGTATGGAAAGGGGACTTAGAAAGGTGTATTAAATCAGATGAAGTGAGGTTTTAAAAGCCAAAGAAAAGAGTTTATATTTGACCCTACAAAGAACTGAGTGTCATTGGAGTTTACTGAATGGACGTAGTCACACTTGTGCTTTAGTTTAGAAACAGTGTGGAAAATGAACCGCACAGGGGAGAAACGAGTTAGGGAGACCAGTTAGGCTATTGAATTATTATAGATCTGGAGCAATGGATCTGGAATCAGGAGGTGGTGAGTTCAAATCCAGTCTCAGACGATTATTAGCTATATGAACCTGATCAAGCCACTTAATCACTGTCAGTTTCAGTTTCCTCATCTGTAAAGTGGGGTTAATAACAATACCTACCTCCCAGGGTTGTTGTAAGGATCCAGTAAAATCACATTTGTAAAGTGCTTTGTAAGCCTTAAAGAGGGATAAAAGTGCTATTTTTAATATTTTATTAGTAACATTATTAATCATCTCATTAATAGTAAATACACTAAAAGAGGCTGGTCATAAGAGTTCCTCCAATGATAAGAATATTTCTCACCCTATAGACTATGGGCATGTTCATCAGCAGTTTAAGAGGATAAAGACAACTTCTGATTGGTTTCCAGTAGGGCTACCCTACAAGGAAATTATATGTCTGGAAATCTTGGGAAGGTGACTTCTTGTGGGAGGAGTCAACCCCTTGCCTTGTGTGTGTGTGTGTGTGTGTGTGTGTGTGTGTGTGTGTGTATTTGTGTGTGTGTGTAAGTGTAATCTCTGCTTTTCTTAAGTCTGTTTTATGAACAGGAAAAAGTTATGGGAAAAAAGCTAAGTATATCTACTGGGGTACAGATATGCTTATTAAATTTATCTGGGAAATACTCTGTGATCAATATTCCTTACATATTGACTACTTACTAAACCTTCCTGCAATGCTTCTTTCATGAAATTTCTCCAGGTTTGGCCTAATAAAAATATAACTGGATTTGGAGTTAGAGAACCTGGATTTGAATTCTCATTCTGCTCATGACTTTGTCATCTTTGGCAATTGACTTGACCTCTTTGAGTCCTCTAAAATGGGAGATTAAATTGTGTACAGCGTAATTCATAGAGGTACTGTGAGAAAGGTGCTTCTAAAAACTTTTAAATGCAATAAAAATGTGAGTGATCATTATTGCAAAACCTCTCTCTAGTCTAAAATTTATTAAAGAAATGAAATGGCACCTCCCTTAGATACCTGAGGAGAAGGAAGAATCGATTAAGAAAGGGGAGGAACAGAGGGGGAAAGAGAAATGTAAAAGGAGGAAAAAGAGAGGATTAAGGGGCAGACCTAGGAGCTGGGAAAGGAGAAAAATCTCTTCCATTTGCTTAATACGGTTTTACTTTGCCATCTGTCTTTCTAGATGGTCCTGTTCCTACCATCTGATAAAATGATATTATCAGAGAAAAATTATGGTAGCCTCACATCATCCTCAATAGAATAATAGAATAGATAATTCTCTTTGCCTTCAAAAGCCAATTGGATATCCACTTCCTTCCTTCCTTCCTTCCTTCCTTCCTTCCTTCCTTCCTTCCTTCCTTCCTTCCTTCCTTTCTTCCTTCCTCCCTTCCTCCCTTCCTCCCTTCCTCTTTCTTTCTTTCTTTCTTTCTTTCTTTCTTTCTTTCTTTCTTTCTTTCTTTCTTTCTTTCTTTCTTTCTTTCTTTCTTTCTTTCAGGAGGGGGTTGGGAAATGGCATTTCATAAGATTATAGGACCATAGATCTAAATTTGGAAAAGACTGACAGGTCATCTAGTCCAACCCCCTCATTTTATAGGTAAGTAAACTGAGGTCCAGGGAGAGTAAGTGACTTGTCTAAGGTCACACAAGTAGCAAGCATCAGAGCAGGATTTGAACCCAGATCCTTTAACTCCAGTCAATAGCTACAGGGCATACCCAGAAATGACTATCATGTGAAAGCAAAAAAGCATCAACCTCAATAAAACTTATTTTTTAGTCATTTTGAGATCTTACCTGTCTCCCACATGTCAAGAAAATAACAATCTCTCCTTCCATCCCTTTTATTCTTCCAGGCTTTATTTGGCCTCACTACTTGGGTTAAAACAATTACCTGGATTTGGGAATTTTTAGAAAATTGGTACTAGGAAGTTGATAGAATCATGAGCTTTCTTATCATGTGGTGCAGCTAGCATGTAAACAAAGCATATGTATGCACACTACATGGCAATATAAATAGAGGTTTTTACAGTTACAAGGAATCCTCTCAGTATGAGGGGGAGGGAGACATATGAAGGAGGAAACGTGCTCAAAGTTGGGGTTCAGGCGACAAAATAATATGCCCTAAGAATGGGCTTGGATGAGAATAGACTGAGAGCAGATAGAGGAGAGGAAATTCCTAAGCAAATGCAGATGTGGTGGAAAAGTTTGGGGTTTTTTGTTTGTTTTTCAGTGTGTGTTGCGGGGGAGAGTCACTTATTGATACTAGACTTCAGTGAAGCTCAGGTCGGGGGAGTTTCCTTATTAGACCACAAGCTGGTAGGAGGACTTAATAGTAGCTGTTGAAGGCAGACGAAGGAGAATGATGCAAGGTGCCATGCGGTGGATCAAGAGTTCATCTACTCAAAAGCTGGAAGCCTTATCTGCCTAATACAGTCAACAATGGGAAAGTACAGTCTATTTTGCCTGTATGTTTTTGTGGGCTTTATGAGGATCCCATATTGGACTTTTATAATTATAAACATGACACAACCTATAAAATAAACTATAACATCAAAAATATAAAGTTTGCAATCATCACATGCCCTAATTTGCAATGTCTAATATTCTATAAACTGAAAAAACCAGCCAATTAAGCTTTTTCAAGTTGCATGTAAAATTAGCATAAATCGTGAACAAGGGTGGTAGGGCATTCCTATGAATAAAAAATTCTACCATTTCCCATAATCTTGGAGTTGGAAGGGGCCTCAGAGGCATAATTTCTTAGGCATAACTAAAAGTATAATTTCCCAGGGAATCTTTTTATAATATCTCCAATGATAAGTCATACAATTTCTACTCTAAGATGTCCAGAGATAGAAAACCCACTCCCTCCCAAATGATAATTACATAGTATTATTTCACAGACACATAGAAAAAAATGCTTTGGGTTGTTTTTTTTTTTTTTTTTTTTGTCCAGTAGAAAATATTTTTTAATGAGATTGAGCATTATATGTTTTAATCAAGTACTTATGTATTCAATATTATATTAATATGTTGGAAATAGAGAATGATAAATGAAATTTATATGGCACTTAAAAGTTTACAAAGCATTTTATGTACATTTAAGCCTTTCCTGATCTCCTTACCATGTCTGCTCACTTCTCTTCTCTTTCCCCATCAATTACTTTGTATTTACACTTTATATATTTTGTATTTATATATCTGTATAGTTGTTTCTTTGTGGTGAATGTAAGCACTGAGAGCAGGGATTACTTTGGTTTTGTCTCTATATCCCCAGTGCTGAGCATAGTGCCTGGCATGCAGTTGGCATCTAATAAATACTTATTGTATTGAACTGAAGCCTCACACAAACTCTTAGGTTAACAGCACTGGTATTCTTATCCCAACTTTACATATAAAGGAACTGATGTCATGGGAGCTACATAATGCCATTCTTACAAAAAGAGGAAATTCATTTGCTTAGAGTTTTGAGCATGCTTAAAGTCCTGTTCTTAGATATTCCTGGAAGTAATTTTTAAAATTACTTCAGTGATTAAAGGAATATTTTCGAGTCAACATTTTTTTCACCTATTTCTTTTTTTTTTTTTGCATGTAGATAAATAACAGGAAAAAGGGAAAGAATATTTTTAGCTCCCAAAATTCAAGATGTTTAAACACAGCATGAAAAGTATTATATTTTCCCTTCTTAACAAGGAAAATGTATTTGCTATTTGTAAAAAAATTAAATCCTATTAATACAGATCTTCATTTTCCATGAGTAAAAATACTCCTATGCTTATTTCTTGCTGAGACTGTTTTTGGAGAACAGACTAGAGCATATGTCCTGATGGGAATGACCTATACTTTTGAAAAACACCCTGTTGTGAGAACATCTGCAATATGAATTCTTCTTTTCAAATCAACCTAATTAGAAAAGAAAAATTCACCACAATGATATATATGCCAATGATATATATATGCTTGGAAGAACTAAAAATTATTCTTTGGTGGAGCTGTGTGTGTGTGTGTGTGTGTGTGTGTGTGTGTGTGTGTGTATGTGTGTGCACATGCATGCAAGTACATGTGGGTATATAAATGATGGAGCTATTTTATATATATATATATATATGCGCACATACATACATATAAATATATGTATTCAACTATATTTGTGTGTATATCTGTATGTATTATTGTTAAATTTTGTTTAAATATTTTCTTCCCTTTTCCCTGAACTGCCTGCTCTTTTTAGGGAAAAAAAAATAGTTTTTGGCATAATCTGATATTTGTAGCAGTTACTAAAAGGTTCCAGAAGGCAAGCCATATCAGAAAATAGTGTGTCTAATCTTGTCTGTTATAGTTGTTCTTGAAATGATTGAATATACATTTTATTTAACGCAAGATTGAGCAAAAACATTATAAATAGCAGGGATGCAAAGCTCAGAAACTCAGAGCACAAAGTAAAGCAGATAAAAAAGGTTCTGATTGGGGGAGGAAAGAGAGATGGGCATTTCTTGTAGTTAGTATCTGTGTGTTAGTCGTTGCCGAAGAAGACCATGCCATTAGAGAAATGATGACATGACTTGCCCTTGACTTTGTTTGCATGAGGGAGGGCTGTGCAGGTCACCAGCCTTCACTTCTCTAGAGCCATCTGAATCCAGTGACCAGATATTCATCAGGATGACTGGAAATGACCCAGGATGAGGCAATTGGGGTTAAATGACTTTCCCAAGGTCACACAGCTAGTGAGTGTCAAGTGTCTGAGGTGAGATTTGAACTCAGGTCTTCCTGACTCCTTCACTGGTGCTTTATCCACTGCACCACCTAGCTATAGTGCAACTATATAATTATTGGATAGAGAAGCAAAAAAGTTATTTGTGAATTCTAACTGTGCAATATCTTTCATTGAAAAGACATCAATTCAAATCTGGCATCAGACGCTGACTAGTGACCCTGTGGAAGTCATTTAAACTCTGTTTGCCTCATCTATAAAATGTGAATAATAATAGGATTTACATTTGAGGTTGTTGTAAGGATTGAATGAGATAGCGTTTGTAAAGTCCTTAGCACGGTGCCTGGCTATTGTTATTATTATAGCTATTTCCCCTTCTTTTCTTCTCGCTGATTGAATCCTAATTCAAGCCTTCATGCTCCCTTCCCTGGTCTGTTATGGTAAGCAATCTCCTAATTGATGTCTGTTTCTTGGACCCTTTCCTCTCCAAACCATTCCTCGCACTACTTGCTCAGGAAACTTCCTAATCGATTGCTTTATTGTGTAACTCCTTTGCTCCGTAACTCTCTATAACTGCCCAATTCAAGTAAAAACTCCTGATTCTGTCAGTAAATATGAAATGTATGCAAAATAGATGTAAATTCATTTTGTGGGGGCAACAGCAACAACCGGGGGAATCCGAAAAAGTCTTGGATAGAAAGTAACAACTGAGTCATGCCTTGAAGAGAACTCGGGATTTCAAGAAGTAAAGATGAAGGGGCAGAGCAATGAATGAGTAGGCATGGAAGATGAAATATCAAGGAGCCCAATTTGCCAATGTAGAATTCATGAGTATAATAATGTGAAGTAAACCTAGAAAAGTAGATTGGAAACCTTCTGAAGGACTTTCGCCAAGCTGAGAAGTTTGGGGCAGTAGGGAGTCACTATAATTTCTTGAGAAGAGTAACATGGTCAGATGGATGCTTGAGGAATACCAACAGCCAACTTTTGCTGTTTTGACCTCTACAACATCTCTCATCTTTGTCTACTCATTTATCTGTTACCTTAGTTCAGGTTCTCATCATTTTTCACCTGTACCATATATCAATGGGCTCCTAAGTAGTTTTCCTACATCAAATTTTGTCTTACTCTAGGTTACTTCCATGTATCTTTTGAGACAAATGGAAAACCCAAGAGACAGAGTTTCCGGGTTATTAATAATCAGTTTATTAATTTGGCCAGCTGAAAATAAATTGATGGTCAGTGGTTTCTCTTGGTAACCAAAGACAAAGCCATGGAGACCACTGAATACTTAAATATGTTTAGAGAAGAGGGTGCCCTGACAGGTGAAAATCAATGCTTATTGGCGAACAGTTAATGAAGGGGTGGACTTTCAAATGAGGAGGAAGGCTGAAAATTTTCAGTTCCTCTTTCTGAGAATGTGGTTTGATCATGAGATTCAGCTACCTCTAGCAATCTGAACAAAGGCATCCACTCTGGTTGTTTTTTTTTTCCTTCATGAGCTGGGTTACCCTAAACACCAGGGGAGGGCTGCAAGAGCATAGATTTAGTGCTTTAGTGTTGGAATAAGATTCTCTTTGCACTCTAAATAGATGTAAGGTGTTCTAGTTGGCTGGGGTCCTGCCCAAGACCAAGGAATATGTTCCTGGAGTGTTTGAACAATCTCACCAGCAATGTCCTTCAGAGACTGACTGATTTACAGGGGCTGGTTCCTGAATGAGAAAATAGAGAGAAAAAGCCTCAATTCTAATTTAATAATTGATTATTAATATAATAGGAAATAATAATCTCTCTCACTTTCAAAGTGATTTTCCTTAAGCACAGATCTGGCTATACCATTTCCTTACTCAATCAACTCCATTGACTCCCTATTGAATCTAGGACAAAATAAAAATGATTCTTTTGGAGTACTCTTTTAAAGCCCTTCACAAACTGGCTGCAACTTCTCTTTATAGCCCTATATATATGTATATGTATATATATATATATATACACACACACACATACATACACACATACATATATTATATATTATATATACATACATATATACATACATATATACATACATATATATACATACACACACACACATATATATATATATATATATATGTATACACACACACATATCTCTTCCTACCTATATTCTAAGGTCCAGTTAAACTGGCCTTCTCTGTGTACTTCTTACATGGCACTCCATCTTCCATCTCTATGCCTTTTCTGTGCCTTTGCAGTGATTATTTTCCATGCCTGGAATGCACTCCTTTCTCAGTCCAACCTCACAGAATCCTCTAATTTCTTCTAAGTGTAGCTTAAACACCACCTTCTACATGAAGTTTTTTCTATTATTCTTCAACTGGTAGTGCCTTCCCTAACTATATTGCATTTATTTGTATGTATTGTATGTGTATGTGCATATATATGTATGTGTGTGTGTATTCTTTCTTATCTCACCAGCAACTATTCCCTTTCCTATAAAAATTACTGTGCATATATTCCTATGTATCTTGCACATGCTTAAATATGCACATGCTATCTCTTCCATTACTTTATAAATTACTTGAGGACAGGGACTGTTTCATTTTTGTCTTGTATCCTCAATGCCTAGCACAGTGCCTGGCACATAGTAGGTAGTTAATAAATGTTGACTGATGGATAGAATTGATCCAAAGGGTATGTGATCTTGTCAACAAAGATATTCCCTCCAAAAAAGCAGATCACAGTCTATTGATCATTTCCTATCCTTAAGATTCTTTCCTAAATCTTCTCACATATTTATCTCTTGAAATCCCATTGTGTTGGGATTTTCCTCACATCCACTTAACTGCATATATATCAATGGAGTTAGTAAGATTTCCTTAGTTTTTGTTCCTGACATCTGAGCAGCACGTATGTTTTTCTAATTACAGAATTCTTTTGATGACATCATAAAAATGACTCATCCTCCTTATATCCTCCTTTGTAATCTCACTTAAGCCCACATCACCATTGCCCTTTTGTAAGATCATCCACTTCAATTCATTATTGATTATGATCTTTGTTGCCTCATAGGAATACAAGACCATTAAATGAATATTGGTGGAATTTGCCAAAGGCAATCTAGCTCTCTCTCTTCTTCTTCCATTCTGAGCCCTTGATAATTTCCCTACTGTTCATAAAAACTAAACAAATTTCTGGGCAAGATGATGAACGTTTAGCTGCTTCTTCTTGAACATATTGGAGACTGAACTGAAACTGATAGTGGTCTAACATACATTGATAAGAGTCTTGATATTCACATACTACTAATAATCATCACAGCATTTATATAAATGCTTTAAGTTTTACACCATCCTTTATACATGTTAAATCATTTCATCCTCATAATAACCTTGAGAGGTAAGAGCTATTACTATCTCCATTTTACAGCTGAGGCAACCATGACTGAGGGATTTGAACACACATATTCCTGACTCTAAGATCAGCACTTGATTCACTGTACTATCTGGAACAATAGTTACTATTGAATTGGATGAAGGATGTGTACCAGCAGAAGATAAACAAGTCACTTTAAAGGTGTCATAGACATCTGTTTTATGGTTAGACCTTTTCTCTGACCCTAGGGAAGGTCTGAGAAAACTCTCTTCATCTGCTTAAAGAAATGTCCATCTTGTTTAGTGTTTGAGGACTTTTTTTTCCCTGACTCCCCGTCTGAACCATTCAATTTTTGACTGAGGGCAGGAGATTTTCTCAGTGCAATATCCTTTGCACAGTCCTTAGTCATGAATTTTTCCCTTGGAAGAGGAAACTCTGCTTAGTGGAAGTCTACAACTCAGTAGTTTTGGTGGGAGACATTTTTCTCCAATAGATTTTGAGTCTTCAGATAAGGAGACCCAGGGAGAGTGTTGGGAAACTCAGAGTAGGTGATTTCCTAGAAGATATTATCAGATGTCTCTTTTTCTCTGTCTTATCTGTACTTTGTGTATAGGTTGGCCCCCTGAATTGAATGTAAGCTCCTAGAAGATAGGAATTGTATGTGCATTTTCTTTGTTTCTTCAATGCTAAGCTTAATATCTACAACATAACAAGTGCTTGATAAATATGTATTGATTGATAGAATCATTGTTTATTCCTTAGGAACATAGAGTTTAGAGCTGAAAGGGATCTTAAATTTAATATGATCCAGTCCCCTTATTTTAAAGGTAAAAAACCTGAGGTTCATTGATTAGCCCAAAGTCATATAAGTCAAAGGACACATACTTTCTTCCTAGTTATTTTACTTCTATCCATGCAGGGAAACCAACTTAAGGGGCCCACACAACAAAAAAGACTTTAAACAGTCCTAATGAAGCTGTTTAGCCGAGATGATGATTTCAGAAACCAAAATTGCTATAGGCACAGGGCAATTTTGACTTTTGTACAGTTTGCCCAGGGATTGATTACAACAAGGCTAAACTTTCCAATGCCTTCTTTTACTGTCCATGACAGACAGCACTGATAGTGTTATTTTGGGCCTTTTATATTTTTATGGTTTGTATTATATAAAGATTTAGAAGCAGATTTACCCAGAGTTGTTCTATGCTAATAGAGAACTGTCTTTTTGATATTCTCCTTCTCTTTCGCCTTTTATTTCTGTCATGAAACATGCAGGTCCAGAGATAAGATAATTTGAGATGTCCATACTCACATTTTGTAAGGGCAGAAAAATTGGATATACTTGTTGAAAGAGATGAAGAGGAATGGTAGAAAGTGAAAAGATGGAAAACACATACACACATATAGCGAAGGATATTGATAAAAATAGGTATTCGAAGGTAGGTTTCCTTTGCAATTCTATACATTTTATTTTGTGCATTTAAAAGCAAAATTCTGAAAGTGGGGTTCACAGGCTCCACAAGATAGATAAAGGGATCTATGACACAAGAAAGGTAAAATAAAATAAAAACAAATGATAAACAAAACTCCAGCTCTAGAACACAATACCTGGTGGTCTCCCCTGGGGTCCTATTTTGAAAGTGGGAAGGACTTCATATTTTCCCTCCTCTCATTTAGGAAAAAAAATATTACCTGTTGGCTGGCCGATTTACCCTTCAGACTTATCTCCTTTTCCAAGTCTTATGGATTCTGGCTCCTTTCCTTTCCGGCAGTTGGTAGGCTCTAGGCAGGAGCCAAGTCTTGATCTGGGAATGAATCCAGGACTATGGGGCAGTCAGGAGGTGAAAATGAGATGTGAAATTGAAGCTGGGGCTCTCTTAGGGAATCTGGGAAGTCTGATGACCTTATACATGCAAACTGTTTAGTTACTAATTCAGATTATCGGCACCATGTACTGGACAATTCTTCTCCCATTTGTTGCCTGAGACCTTTAGATAGAACATCAAGAACATTTGTGTTGTTTAACTCTGTATTTAATAGGGAAAGTAGCAGAATCAAGTAGGTAACACTTAAATATATTGGAAGCATCAATGTTGCCCATATGTATATTTAGGGAGGAAGATAATATTTTCCATCTGTTAATCCTTGAAAACTCATTCCAGATTTGCTAGGACTTATATTCTCATTTCCATAACTCTTTTATAATTCAGTTATGGAATTGGTATGTGCATGTAAAGTTTATATAAAGAAATCTTCACCAGTGCAAGATGATTTCTGAATGAAAATGCCATAGGATCATAGATTTCAAGCTGAATGTGAGATATAATGGCCCATGGTAGAGTCCTAGCTCTAGAGTCAGAGAATTTGAGTTCAAAATACTTCAAGGTAAATTTGGGCTTATACAACTCACTTGTAGTCAGTGATTCTTTCAAATACTTCTTTAAGAGTTGTGTGATAGTGGGCCACCAACCTTTCTGAACCTCAGTTTTGTCAGCTATAAAATGAAGAGATTTTAGGTACCATCAAGTCCACTACTCTCATTTTACAAATGAAGCAATTGTATAGCTCAGAGAGTGAAATGATTTATCGGAAGTCACAAGTTTACCAAGGGTCTGAGGTAAGACTTTGCCCATATCTTCCTGAATCCAAGTCCAGTGCCTTTCCTAGTACCTTTAAGAAATTTCAGAGCTCCTTTAATGACATCAGACTTCCAGTAGAAACAAAGGCCCATCTTTTTAAAACCATTATTCTTCCGCTGTTGTTTTATAGTTTTGGAGTGGGAGGAAGGAATAAAGCATTACCACCTACTATGTGTCATGTATCGTGCTAACAGATTTTTGTTTTTTTTTTTTAACAAATACTGTCTCATTTGGTCCTCACAACAACCCTGTGAAATGGGCACTATTACTGTTATTCTTTGCATTTTACAGTTGAGGAAACTGAGCAAAAAGGTTAAGTGGCTTATTTATATCATTAGTAAATATATACGGTCAAATTTGAATTCAGGTCTTCCTGATTCTAATACCAGCAGCTGAGATGTGGAACACTACAGTTTATGAAGAGCTAAGAATATCTGTCATTTAGAAGACAATGGAGAAGCTCATAGTGTAAGGAAGCTATAACACACAACAAATAAGACTTTAAAGAAGAATCAGATTAAGGGATCTCATCAAAGAAATGACCAATGAAGATGTGCTTGTCACACAGAGGCATAGAATGCCCCAAGTAATCCATTGGTATCCTCAAGACATAAAGGCAGCTTGTTAGTACCATGGATAGAGTGCTAGCCCTTGGAGTATGGAAGATCTAGGTTGAAATCTGGCCTCTTACTCTAACCCTGTGACCTGGGCAAGTCATTTAACCTCTGTCTTCCTTAGTTCCTACATTTATAAAATGGATATAATAATATGTTTGCCTCCCAGAGCTGTTGCAAGGATTAGGTGAGATATTTGCAAAGTACTTTGTAAACCTTAACATACTATATGAATGGTAGTTATTATAAATAGAAAATGAAGGAGGGCCTCAGAGCATTAGGCAAATACCCTATGGCAAACTTGTGAGAGAAAATGGATAAGAATTATAAAGGATGAGAAGGTATGGCTGGATTGACATCTGTAATGCTATGGGGAGCATTCATATCAGTGAGATCATAGATCCCTTTAAGGATCTGCATCTCCTATCATAATACCTGGCACACAGTAGACATTTAGTAAAATTTTATTGAATTGAAATGACTCATCATTAAAAAAACCTACAAAGATCAAAAAGCATTTGGAAATATTTGAAAAAGTGAAAGTGCAGCTTATCTCCAAACATTATTAAAATAGGGTAGGGACAAAATTTTTTTTTTTACAGCTGTTATTCTACATCTACTTAGAGATGATGGGCTCAATACTTCTTACATAAGATGTCTTGTTTTCCTATGTAAAACAGATAATTCAAAAACACCGGTTGAGAGAGGAGCAGAGACTTCTTAAATAAACAGAATTTTCATAATTCTAATTATCTGCCAGAACAAGAATAAACGTCCTGCTGTGATAAGAATGCATCTGTTCTTCAGCAATCACAACAGTTTCCTCGGAGGACAAGCTCTCTCAGTGCCCTCTCCTCCCTATTTGCTTTTAATGTACGGCACAAGGTCAATACAGCACTCACTGGCTGAGAGGAGAATGACCAGGGCTACACATAATGATATTTTAACAAGACAATGTTTCAGAGAGTTAGCATGGCCTGATAACTTGACCTCAAACTCAAATGAAAGGGGTTCACATTCTGTCTCTGATACGTACAGGCTGTATGACCCACGGCAAATCATTTAACCTTTCAGTATTTTCAGGCAAGACTCTAAGACTATAAATACTTCATAGTTACTGGAGATCTGCATTGAAATAAGGACCAGCCTGTAGATTAAAATCACATATCCAGGCCACAAAAGAAAACCGAAACTCACCTAACATTTTGTTTCAATGGGATTTGGTCTCTTTCAAATATACCCCTGCAATGACAAAGTATGATTTTCTGCCTGTACAAATTTCCTTGTTGATGACAACTTTGGGACTATGATTCCACCCTGCAGATTGGTGATTGGTAATGCAGACCTTCTGAAGAAAGCCCTCTCTAGGTTTTTGGAGAAAATAAAAATGTGCATGGGAATAACTGGAGTAAATCAGTGCTTTGGGAGCCTGTTTCCCTTTTGAAATCTGAGAGAGTGTTCAGGGGCCAATATGGAGTGATTTTTTTTTCTGGAAATGGTAATAATTTACATTACTGCTTCACTAATAAATCCTTGTGTGATTCTTTTCTTTTCCTGTTTTTTATTTATAGCTTTTGTTTTTACATCCCCTTTGTGTCCAACTATATCTTCCCTCCTCCATTCCTCCTTTGTTACTCCATGTAACAAAGATTAAGAAAGGGGAAAAATCAATCAAGTAAAGCTAACAAACATAACTGAATTTCACAGAATGTCCAATCTCCCATAGGTCCTACCTCTCTTTGCATAATTCTTTGAAGGACAACGAGGGGCTTTATATTGTCATGTGTAATCAGTGACTATGTAAAATGAAAACCTTAATCAGAAGCCAAGGCTAAAATTTGGGGATAAAGTCAGACTATATCACCCTTGAAATTTAACATGACTTGAATCAGTTTTTAAGAAATGAATATAGTGAAGCATATGCCTAGATGAAATCTTTCCTTTCTTCTGTCTCAGAGTCACTCTCTTCCTTGAAGACAACATCACCTTGTGCATGATGTCTTTTCTGGTCCCCTAACTGTTAGTGCCCTCTCTCTCAAATTACCTTTGTATTTAATTGCTTTGCATGTGTTTGTATTCATCCACTTTATACTTGCACTGTTTATAATTGTATAAATTTGTTCTCTTTCCTCATTAGGATGGAAGCACTTTGAGTAAATGGTTTATTTCACTCTTCATACTTGTATCCCCAGTGCCGAGTTGCACTGTTAATGCATTTTTGCATAATGGGAAGATCTTTCCCATCCATTAATAGGCCCATGTGACCTGCTTTAGTCATATGGAAGCCTATCATAATACCTGGCACAAAATTAATAAATTTGTATTGAATTGAAGTGACTCATCATTAAAAAAACCTACAAAGATTAAAAAGCATTTGAAGATATTTTGAAAAATTGAAAGTGTAGCTTATCTACAAGCATTATTAAAATAGGGTAAGGACTACATATATATATATATATATATATATATATATATATATATATATATATACATACATATATATATGTATATTTGCAGCTGTTAGTCTGTGGTGGGAGGAGCTTGCCAAACAGGTAGAGCAGGAAGGGGTGGAACCGGAAAGGTAGATCAGATCTGAGAGGAAGTTGGTCACAGCAGTTAGAGCAGAGGGAGAGAGAGGAAGCAGGCAGTGAGCTGTGAGTGTTTGTGGGAAGGCCCTAGCAGGGGGAAGGCTTGGGGAGGGTGGTGCCCCTGCACTGTTATTGGGTATGGATTTCTTTGTTACTATGATAGATTTGGCTTTCTGGTGTTGGGATTTGACCTTCTGGTGTTTAAATAAATGTTTTGGTTCTGTCTTCTATGTGGAGAGTTTGTTATATTTTGCGATTCAGAATTACGTATTTGTTATATTTGTAGCCTCTGTATGTGCTGTGAATATTGCAATGGCGCTACACTAGTACAGTCTGAGAACAAAATGGGCATTTAATAAATACTTGTTGATTGATATGCAGAAATAACCCTCCTTTAGAGAGTGTTTGTTAATGTTTTGCTAATGAAAGTAGAGTATCTCTCAATATCCCCCCTGCAGAAAAACCAATCTCAATGTAGCTAATGTCAAATGAATAGAAATCTCGCAGTCTGTGACACATTAATGGCAAAAACCAAAAGGTAGTGGTCTGCATGAAGTACTGAAAAGGGAGAACTGTCCAGTAAATAATTTGTCACTTTGTGCATTATCATCCAGAACATTGGATAACCTCACCCCTTTATATGACTAGATTTTCCTGCTTGTCAACTGTATCTTACAGTGGAAAGGGAGATATCTCACTGTATCATAGCTTGACAATATCCCTTGAGATCATCCAATTCCCTTTATTCTGATTCAGTGTATATTCAGCCAACCAACATTCTGATTGTAATTTGGTTTCTTCTTGGGAAGATAATGTACTGACAAAGTGACCCCAGCATTCTGGTTCACTTGGCAGTTATATTTCACCCCATGTAAATTAATACAATGCCATGTTGGGTTATAAGTCAATTTGTGAACTTGCTAGTTAGGTTCCCCTAGAGCCAGATCGTCATCCCTGGATGAGTTAATAAAAGTGAATTTCAAGAAATGGAAATCTATGAAATAGATGCTCATCAGTCCAACAAAGACGCAAACACTGTAATCCATTTTCTTAGTATCAAGTCCTTTGTCCCTTTCTCACTCTGTTTCTGTCATTCTTTGCAATAACAACATGGACAGGCTACTAAAACTCCAAATTCCTTGCTGATGATTTATATTTCCAACTTAAAATCAGAAAATAATAGGAGCTACTAGAGGTCTTAAATTTTTGATTTTCTACCACAACTTTTTGATCAAGCAAGAGATGATAGAATTTCTGCCAGGAAGAACTGGAGGTAAAGTAGCACCATCTTAGAGGAAGATAAATGGTACAGGGGATAGAAGATGAGTTGGAAGACATACTTTTAAATCCTGCCTCAGACTCTTACTAGTTGTGTGACCCTGGGACTGTTATATCATCATCATCATCATCATCAGGAGCAGCAGCAGTTATCTTCAAGATTTGCAAAGAACTTTACAAATATTACCTATTTTTTCCTTCAAAACTACCATGGGAGGAAGCAGTTATCATTATCCTGACTTTACAGATGAGGAAACTGAGGCAAATAGGAGTTAAATGACTTGAGCAGGGTCATACATCTAGTGTCTGAAGCTGGATTTAAATTCATCTTTTCTGACTCCAGGACCAGTGTTCTATCTATTATGAGGTCTAGATACATCTTAACTTCTGTTTTATTTAGTTTCCTCTTCTGTAAAATAGAGATAATAGTAATATCTATTCTCCAGGGTTGTTGTAAGGCTAAAATGAGATAATATTTGTAAAGTGCTTTGTGAACCCTAAAGCATAATATAAATTCTAGCTATTATTATTATTTCTACTTAGAACTTCAGATACGTTGATAAGTGGATTTTTAAAACTGTAAGCAATATGTTCAAAATTTGAGGGATATTCTTTTAATGTTTGAAAGAGATAATGTGAAGCTCTTTTGTAGAACTGAGGAATCATGTCATGGAAACTGTAGGAATAGTGTGGGGAGAGTGGTGATTCTTGAGCCTAAATGAATTTGAATCCTTCCTTCTAATCTATTTTAAGTGAGCTTCACAGGGATTTTCATAAACCATGGGAGGAGTTAAAATGCTGCTATCTAGTGCTAACCTAGGTCTATGCTGATGTGTGTTTCCTGAGGTAGAAGCAATGTTGTTCAAAAGACAGGAGTTAAAAATTATACTGATTGTTTTGGCATAACTATAGGTCTGACTCACAAAATAATTGGAATATTCCTGAGATTATTGTCTAGAACACAAAGGAGGAATGACCACTGTCCTATGGAAAATAGGTCATTCAGCAACTGCAATTGAAAACCAGCATATAGTAGCCTGGAAGAGAAACTAACCCAGTACATGACACTAGCACCTTGAAAGAGATGCTTGGATGTTGTTCATTAAGAAGACAGAGTGGTAGATGACATCACTGGCTTTAAAATTAGAGAATGATTCCAGCTGGGATGAATTCCCAGGAGGGTAAATTGTCCTGGATATACATGCTCCTTTTCTCATCAAAAACAAGGGGACACCAAGGCATTTAGGAGGGGTATTTTCCTTATTCACCTTGCTCTTCTATGGTAGTAAAGAAGCAGTTTGGCATAGCTGAAAGAGAACCAGCTTCAAAGCCAGAAAGACCTAAAGTCCTGCTTGTGACACATATTGACAGTGTCTCCCTGGACAAGTCACTTCTCAGTGCCTAAGGTAGGGAAGGTGCTGACCTACATTAGTAGAGGTAGTTTCATCATTTGGGATCACAGTTCTAGTCTGTATCACTAATTTACTTCTTATAATATTGTATTTAAGTACCTTTGGCTTTAAATGAATGGTTTAATTTGGTTTTTTAAAAAAGAAATTTTAGTAGGAATTTGTAAGGTGTGGTTTTCAATCAGTGATGACTTCACATTTGCCTTGGGCCATATTTGAGTACAGCCCAGACTCTGTTATAAAAAATGGCAAGAACTCTTACTGTTATTTGGAGTCAATCATATGTACCATTTTAAAAACTCGTAAGTCTAAAGAAATAGCTATGGAAATAGCTACTGGTAGAATGGTAGCTCTGAGCTAGACTGTATAGCAGGAAGAAGTTTGTTTTTTGTAATACCCCTTGCAAATCCTTTGTGTACCTCTTTTCACCTCTTAGTGTTATTGGTAAATTTTTCAGCCTATGTACCTTGAGAGCTAAGAAGAATCTAATCTACTAGGCAGGTCCATGAAACTGGTGGTAAATAGAATAAGAAGCCAAACTGAAATGAAAAGAAATTTATTATTGCCTTAAGGAAGACTGCTTGCTGGCAAAAACTTCAGCTTCTTCAGGTACAGGCTGAGTTTCTGTAATTTTTCAGGCTCTTTTTAGAGGATGTAGCCAATCATTGATATTCTGAAATAGAAAGGAAATGAGGGAGGGGACTGTGAAAGCCTTGAGGATACAGCAGTTGATATAAATAAGTCAATTTACATTAAAGACCAGGTTTGTTCCAGAACATGTTTTCTCTGTGCATAGTCTTATCAGAAAGTCCCAAGTGGTTAGGAAATTTTTAATATAATTTCTACCATTTTCCTTAGTGCATCCTGGGCATTATTTTAGAAACAGCTGGGTGTTGCAGTAGATAAACAATCAGATGTGGAATCTGAGACACAAGTTTTAATCCTGCCTCAGACATATGTTAACTGTGTGAGCCTGGGCATTTAACCTGTCTCAGCTTCAGATTTCTCATTTGTAAAATGAAGATAAAAGTAGTATCTACCTCATAGGGTTTTTGCGAGGATCAGATGAGTTAATATATGTGGAGTACTTTTCAGACCTTAAAGAACAATATGAATATGAGATATTATTGTAATTCTACATTTTTGGGTTTTTAATGTTTTTCTTTTTTAAGTATATTTTTTTTAATTTCACTAAATATTTCTCAATTACATGTAAAAAAATTTAACATTCACTTAAAATTTTTTTAATTCCAAATTTTCTCCCTTTATCCTTGCCCATTTCATCCCTTGTGAAGCAAACAATGTGATATCAACTATACATTTTCTTATTAGTCATGTTGCAAAAGAAAATATATAAAGAAAGATTTTTTAAAAGTGTGCTTCAATCAGTTTTCTCTTTGGAGATGTTTAGCATTCTTCTTCCTGGGTTCTTTGGAATTATGTTAGAACCTTAACATGATCACAGTAGATAAGTCTTTCACAGTTCATCAGTCTCACCAGATTGCTGTTACTATGTAAAATGTCTTCTGGTTCTGACCACTTCACTTTTCATCAGATCATACAAGTCTTCCCAACCTTTTCTGAAACCATACTGTTTGTCATTTCTTACAGTACAATGATATTCTAGTACAATTACAGTACAATGGTATTTCTTACAGTACAATGGTATTCTAGTACAATACTACAATAGTAGTACAAAACTACTATTTTACTAGAATACATAATTTGTTCAGCCATTCACCAATTAATGGACATCCCTTCAATTTCTAATTATTTGCCACCACAAAAAGAGCTTCAATAAATATTTTTGTATAAATAGGTGTTTTTCTCTTTTGTTTGTTCTCTTTGAGATTCAGACCTAGGAGCTAGGTCAAAATCTGCACAGTTTTATAGCCCTTTGGGCATAGTTCCAAATTGTTCTCCAGCATGGTTGGACTATTTCACAATTCCATTAACAGTGTATGAGTATCCCAGTTTTGCCACATCCCCTCCAGCACCTGTCATTTCCCTTTTCCATCATGTTAGCCAATCTGAAAGGTATGAGGTAGAATATCAGAGTTGTTTTAATTTGTATTTATCTAATCAATAGTGAGCCAGAGAGTTTTTTAATATGACTATTTGTGGCTTTGGTTTCTTTTCCTGAAAACTGCCATTTCAATTTGTCGATTAGGGAATGGCTCTTTTATAAATTTGACTCAGTTTCCTATATATTTGATAAATGAGACCTTCATCAGAGAAACTGGCTGTGAAATTTCCCCCCAGTTTCCTATTTCCTTCTAATTTTGGCTCCATTAGTTTTTTGTACAAAAAACCTTTTTAATTGCATGTAATCAAAATTATCCATTTTACTTCTCATGTTTGGCCATAAACTATTCTCTTATGAATAGACTGGAAGTTGAGTTTTTCCTAATTCATTTATGATATTATCCTTTATGTCTAAATTATATTTCCACTTTGATTTTATTTTGGTATATGGTGTAAGATGTTGGTCTATGCCTAGTTTCTTCCAAACCGCTTTCCAGTTTTCCCAGTAATTTTTCTCAAATGATGAGACATTACCTCCCAAAACTTGGATCTTTGGTATTATCAAATGCTAGATTACTGTGGTCATTTACTCCTGGGTATTGTGTATTATTCTATTCCTTTGATCCACCTCTCACTTTCTTAGCCAGTACCAGATTGTTTTCATGATTGTGTTCAGTCATTTCAGTTATGTCTGACTCTTCATGTGTCCATTTGGGGTTTTCTTGTCAAAGGTACTGGAGTGGTTTTCCATGTTCTTAGTTTATTCTACAGATGAGAAAATTGAGGCAACCTGCTTTACAAAATAATTTGAAATGCGATACTATTAGACCATCTTTCTTCACATTTTTTATTGATTCATTTGCTATTCTAGGCATTTCATCCTTCCAAATGAATTTTGTCATTTTCTCTATCTCTATAAAATAATTTTTGCTAGTAGGATTGGTATGGAACTAAATAGGTAAATTCACTTGCATAGAATTATCATTTTCATTGTATTGGTTCAGCCTACCCACGAGTAATTAATATTTCTCCATTTACTTAGATCTGTCTATATTTGTGTAAAGAGTGTTCTGTAATTGTGTTCATATTGTTTCTGGCTTCATATTGTTCGTTGGCAGGTAGATACTCAAGTATTTTATATTATCTGCAGTTATTTTAAATGGCGTTTTTCTTTTTATTTCTTCCTAATGGTTTTGTTGTTAGATGTAGTGTAGCTTTACTAAAGCTTTTAATTGTTTGAACTAATTTATGGATTGATTTTCTAGGGTTCTTTAAGTATACCGTCGTATCATCTGAGAAATGTGGTAGTTTTGTCTCCTCGTTGCTTGCTTTTATTCCTCCAATCTTTTTCTTGTTTTATTGCTATAACTAGCATTTCTATTCACTATTATTCAATTATTGAATAATGAGGGTGATAATGGACATCTTTGCTTCACTTTTGTTCTTAATGGGAAGGCTTCAAGTTTATCCCTGCTACAGATATGCTTGTTCTTGGCTTTAGACGGATACTACTTATAATTTTAAGAAAGGTTTCATTTATTTCTATGCTTTCTTGTGTTTTTAAAAGGAATGGGGGTTGTGTTTTGTCAAAGACTTTTTCTAATAAAATCATATGAATTTTGTTATTTTTCTTATTGTTACGGTCAGTCATGCTGACAGTTTTACTAATTTTTAACCAGGCCTAAATTCCTGGTATAAATCTCATGTGGTCATATTGTATGATCTTTGTGACATATTGCTTTAATCTCTTTACTAGCATTTTATTTAATAATCTTTGCATTGATATCATTAAGGAAATTGGTCTATAATTTCCCTTCTCTGTTTCTGCTTGACCTGGTTTAGGCATCAAAATCGTACTTGTGTCATAAAAAGATTTCATAGGATTCCTTTTTTACCTATTTTTTCAAATAGTTTATGTAGTATTATAATTAGCTATTCCTTAAATACTTGATAGAATTCACTTGTAAATCCATCAGGTTCTTGGGAATTTTCTTAGGGATATCATTGATGACTTTTCTAATTTCTTCTTCCAAGATAAAGTTTTTTAAGTGTTCTATTTCATCTTCTGTAAATCTGTGTAGTTTATATTTTTGTAAATATTCATCCATTACACTTAGATTGTCAGTTATACTTGGCATATCATTGGGCAAAGTAACTCTACAGTTATTTTATTTTCATCTTCATTGGTGATCAATTTGTAATTTTTTGTTACTGTAAATTTGGTTTTCTTTCTTTCTTTTACTCAAATTAACCAATTTTTAAAATAAATATTTATTTATTTTGTTTTCAACATTCACTTCCATAAATTTTAAATTTTCTCTGCCTCCCTCCTTTTTCCGCCAAGACAGCATGCAGTCTTATATAGGCTCTACATATACATTCTTATTATATATGTTTTCTTTCACATTAGTCATGTTGTACAGAAGAATTAGATGAAAGGGAGAAATCATGAGAAAGCAAAACAAAATAAAACCAAAAAAGAGAGCAAATAGTATGCTTCAGTTTGCATTCAGACTCCATATGTCTTTCTCTGGATGTAGATGACATTTTCCATCATGAGTCTTTTGGAGTTGTCTTAGGTCCTTGCACTGCTGAGAAGACCTAAGTCTATCAAAGTCATTGTACAATGTGGCTGTTACCGTGTACAATGTTCTCCTGGTTCTGCTTACTTCACTCAGCATCAGTTCATATTAGTCTTTCCATTGAACCGAGGTTTTATCTTTTTTCTTGTTTCCCCCCATAAAATCAGCTCCTAGTTTCATTAATTAATTGATTCATTTTTTTCACTTTCAATTTTTAAAATTTCTACTTTGATTTTTCAGGATTTCTATTTTTGTATTTAACTGGAAATTTTTAATTTGTTCTTTTTCCAGTTTTTTAGCTGCATGCCCAGTTCATTGATGTACTCTTTTATTGATGTATGTATTTACAGGTATAAAATTTCCCACAAGTACTGGTATGTTTTGGTATGTTGTTTCACTGTTGTCACTCTCTTTAATGAAATTATTGTTTCTAAGATTATTCTTTGACCTACTCATTCTTCAGGATTAAATTATTAGTTTCAAGTTATTTTTTATTCTATGTTTCTGTCACCTTTTATCGAATGTAATTTCTATTGCATTGTGGTCTGAAAAGGGTGCATTTACTATTTCTTGCTTCTGCATTTGGTTATCAGATTTTTATGCCCTACTACATGATCTGTTTTTTTTGTGAAGGTGCCATGTACAGATGATTCTGTACATGGCACCTTCTATATTCCCATTCAATTTTCTATATTCCCATTCAATTTTCTCCAGAGGTCTATCATATCTTTCTAAGATTCCATTCATTTCCTAGTTTTTTCTTATTTAATGGTTAGATTTATATAGCTCTGAGAGAGGGAAGTTGAAGTCATGCAATAGTATTGTTTTACTGTCTATTTAGTCCTGTAATTCATTGAACTTTTCCTTCAAGAATGTGGATGGTATGCCATGTGGTGCATAGATGTTTAGTATTGAAATTACATCATTGTTTATGGTGCCTTTTAACAAGATATAGTTTCCCTGATTATCTTTTTTAAATAGCTATATTTTTGCTTTGTTTGAAATCGTTGTTGTTACCCCTATCAATTTACTTCAACTGAATTATATATTCTGCTCTAGTTCATTATTTTAACTCTTTGTGTGTCTCTGTCGCAAGTTTGTTTCTCATAAACAACAAATTATTGAATTATGATTTCTAATCCATTTTATTATCCACTACCTTTCATGGGTGAGTTTATCCCATTCAGATTAATGGTTTTGATTATTATCTGTGCATTTCCTTCCACCCTATCTTCTTCTGTTTATGCTTCTCTCTCTCTTTTTATCATGTCCCTCCTCTATAATCTGTTTTATTTTTAACCACTGCCTTCTTTTATCTGCCCTCTCTTTTATCACCTTTCTCTTTTCCCCTTTCCCTCCTTCTTCCCTTTTAGGTAAGATAGATTTCTATGCTCAACTGAGTACACATATATATTTCCCCTCTTTGAACCAATTTAGATGAAAGTGAAGTTCAATCATTATTGCCCACCTTCCCCCCTCTACCATTTCTACTTCTACTATAAAAGCTCTTCTTTGCATGCCTCTTTTATGTGAAATAATTTTTCCTCTTCTGTGCCCTCTGCTATGTAGAATCCTTTTAACTGCCCTAATAGTGATCAAGTTCTTAGAAGTTATATGTATCATCTTCCCAAATAGAAATGTAAACAATTTTATTTTATTGAGTCCCTTATGGTTTTTCTTTCATGTTTATCTTTTTATTTTCCCTTAAGTCTTGCATTCAAAAATCAGATTTTCTATTTATCTCTGGTCTTTTTGTCAGGAGTGATTGAAAGCTCTCTTTTTCATTAAAAAATCTTTTTTCCCTTGAAAAATTATACTCAATTTTCCTAAGTGGGTTGTTTCTGGTTGTAATCCTAGCTCTTTTTTTTCTTCTGGAAT
Organism: Bettongia penicillata ogilbyi; assembly: GCA_023548195.1. NCBI lineage: Eukaryota > Metazoa > Chordata > Mammalia > Diprotodontia > Potoroidae > Bettongia > Bettongia penicillata. The sequence goes on along the minus strand of JAJHZJ010000009.1, from coordinate 12,206,644 downwards.
ATCATATTCCAAGTCACCTGATTCTTTTTCATGGTAACTTCCAATTCTTGTATGATCCTGACTTTGGCTTCACATTATTTGAATAGTTTCCTTCTGGCTGCTTGAAATATTTTCTCTTTGATATGGGAGTTCTGGAATTTGGCCACAATATTCCAGAGAGTTTTCATTTTAGGATCTATTTCAGTTGGTAATAGGTGGATTCTTTCAATTTCTATTCCACCCAGTTTCTCTGGTATATCAGGTCCATTTTCCTTGATAGTTTCTTGATATCTCGTCTCTTTCTTTGGTCATGACTTTCTAGTAGTACAATCATTCTTAAATTGTCTCTCCTTGACCCAGATTTTAATTTCAGGCATTATTTTAAAGTTGTAGGGAGGAGGATGTAGGGAAGCCATCAGCCGAGTACTTCCTCTACTCCACTATCTTGGCTCATCCCCCAGAAATCCTTATGCTAGGAATATTCTTGACCTTATTCTTAGGGAAGCTATATCTTCCTGAAATATTGTGCTCATGCTGCTTTCTGCTAATCTGCTCCAATATTTGAATCCATTTTCTTTCTCTCAACTTTCCTAAGCTTTCCATGTCCTGCTGCTCTCCTGGGTGCTAGTCTTTCCAAATCTTTTTCTGATACTTTATTAAAGGACTCCATTATCACTCTTCTTATTAAATTTGTCTCTACAGCCACAGTTTCCATAGCTGTCAAGACATACATTCACATGAAAACAAGGATAACACTAGATCCTTCCCTGGGGCCACAATTACAGTGGAAAGGATGCTAGTTTCAGTGTCAGGGCATCTGAATTCTAGCTCTGGTTCTGCTACTTACTACTTGTGGGCAATTAGTCAAGTCACTTAACCTCTCTTAGCCTCATCTCTAAAATGAGGAAGATTAAAAGGGTAGGCTCTAGGGTTTTTGGATCTGTGATCCTATGAACCTAGAGATACATAGTTAGCCCTAAATAAGGAAGGGAAAATCTTAAGTTGTAGGAACTACAAATTTAAGGTGTGTGTGTGAGTGGGGGGGTGAGGGACAGATATGAAGAAAAGATTTCCAGCAAGGTCTCTGACCAATACTACTTCAAAATGGAGTTATGAATCAGCAAGCACCTATCACATGCTTATTATATGTCAGACAATGTGCTTGTCATTGAGGTTACAAAGACAAAAAAAGAGTCCAATTCTTGCCCTCAGTGAGCATACATTCTATGAGAGAAAATACTTGCAGACACATAAGTAAATACAAAGTGAAAAGGAGGGGAGCAAGTCAGATGCCACAATAGTAGCCACAGGAATCAGGAGCTGGCCTTTGAAGAAAGCTAGGGTTTTCAGTAGGATGAAATGAGGAAGAAGTACCTTCCAATAGCCTGTACATATATAGATGGAATGTTGTGTACTGGAAATAGCTAGGAGGTCTGTTTGGTTGGACCCTGGAGTTCTCAAAGGGAGCAATATGTAATTATCCTGGAAAAGTCAACTGGAGGCAGACTGTGAAGGGACTGAGAGGTTAAACAGAAGAGTTTGTCTTTTATCCTAAGGGCAAGAGGAAGCCAGTGAAGCTTTTTGAACAAGGCAGGGATGTGATTTTTACCTGAGATATATAGGCAATAGTGTCACATCATAGGTATGTGTAGCATATTTTGTTAGGATATAAACCTGAGGAATTTTATTTAATTTTTAAGGTGAACATTTATTGAATATTCAGTCATAAAGGACATTAATTCATCAAAGAAACTAAAACTTAACTAGGCCTAATTTAAAAAAAAAGAAAACTAAACTTTAAAAATGAGAAGAAATACCAAGTTGCTTTTTTTAAACATTTGGATATTTCTATTCATATCCTGAAACCTATATAAAATCTATGGTCCATATACACACAGGCTCTCTGGGATAATCATTAGTTACTTGACTGTATATCACTGTATTTAGAGTTAGAAGACTTGGATACATGTACATAGAAGATTTCCTTACACTTACATCTTAATTCCTTTGGTTTATCACAGAATTCTTCCCCTCACCCCCATTACAATGCAAATATTTCAGGGAAGAGTGCCAATTTGAAGGAGTAACAGCTATTACCAGTTAGTAACAGCATACCGTGAATTAGTTGACCAGATATTTTCCAGAGTATAACTGTCTCATGGTGAAGATGGTTGCTGGTTGAGGTGCATAGTAGATACATTTTGTGAAGATGTAGGGAAGAAAGACACATCTAGAATGCAGGGGGTAGATGAGCTTGTATGAGTTTCTGGGAAGTTAGAAAGTAGCATGAGAGAACCCAGTCTATGGAAACCCAGAGAGTCAACTCAGGTGAGTTGGCCACCTAGGAGGTAAGTCCAAGATACAAAGATAAAAGGCACCAAAAATGGTGGATCCAGAAGAATCTCAGGGACATACTTTGTTTACTTCATAATTTTGCCCAAAGCTGGTCTTTTTTGAATTTCTCTTTCTTATTTATTTCTTCAAACAATACCATATGTCCTCTTTTAATGACTTCTTCTTCATAATACCTCTAGCTCAAAATCCTACCACATTATGAATCTCTGTAACTGTGAACTCATAATTACATCGTGAGTCTGCTCAGGCATTGTCTTAGGACCTTGTTCCTTTGGCATGATCTCTTTGTTCTGGCATTGATGATGTCAAAAAGCTATCAGACTCCTTTGATAAACTTAACTATTTGAAATAGTATGAACTGTCCTGCTTCTTTGATACACATTGACAATGATTGGTGATTCATGGAAAGTTCATATACTGGATCCACAACCTTGTGGCTTGGCCTTTAAAAGAGGGCATAGCGAGCGCTATGATGATTGATGATGATAGCTAGCCTTTATGTGACAGTCATATTTGTAGTACACTACACGTGTTGCATCACTTGAATTTCCCTCAAAACTTGAAAGATAGGGACTATTGTTATCTTTCTCTCATAACTTAAAACAAAAACAACTGAATTTCATAGGGGTTGTTACTTGATAAGGGTTACACAACCCATAAGCACCTGAGGCAGGATTAGAACTTGGGTCTTCCTGATTCCAAGTCTACCTCTTCAGCTTTTTCTCCCCTTAGATGCCATACCACCTACTTTAGAGAGAGACAGAAAGAGGAGAGAGGGCTAAAGAGAGATGCATTTAGTTCCTTGGAGAGAGACCTGTGCATTCACAGGACCCCTCTTGGGAACTTCAAAAGAAACAACACTGGCATTAGAGCCTGCTGTGGTGGATAATGGAGTAATTCCTGCACCAAGCAGGAGCTGGAGGCAGACTAGTGAAACATCAAGGGACAGACACAAGATAAGAAAGAGGAAACCTGGACCTTGGTTTTCATTGATGATGAGAATTACGTGAGCTATAGAGGTCTGAGAAAAGGTATCAATGCTCTATTGACATTAAGTGATTTCTTTAGTGAAAGGGCATCTATCCAGTTTGCAGCACTCAAAGTCTGGAGGATTATATAAGTCCAAGGGAAGTGCAGTTCATTGTAAGGGAAGGTTGATGACAATTTTTGTTTTTTACTTGTAGAGGTCCCTGGGAAGGTTAGGATCGTTTAAGAAGAAAAGAGAATTATTATTGTCTGTTCTTGGGCACTAAGGCTATTCCTTTGGGGGACATTTACATTTTGTTTTAAAGGGCTATATAAATCTAGTCCTATAGTTAATGATTTCTCAGTCACTTGAGTGCATGCATAGGAAATGAAGGTCTTTTCCTTATTTATGTATCCTGAGGCATGGAATAATTTCTGATGTTCCCAGGAGAAATATCAGTTTGGGAATATGAGCCAAAATAACACAAAACAAACTGAGAAATTCCTAAGATGAACCTATTCTTTCTAAATCTAGAGATTCAATTTAGGGCTATAGCTACCAAGTAAAAGAGCACAGGACAGTGGGCAATGAATTTACCAAGGAAAAGTGGAGGAAGGAAGCAAGAATTTATTAAGTACTTACTATGTGCTGCATTTTACAAATATTATCTCCTTTGATCCTTACACAACCCTAGGAGACAAATGATATTATTACCCTCTTTTACAGTTGAACAAACTGAAGTAAACAGAGGTTCAGTGACTTGCTTAGAGTCTCATAGCTAATAATTATTTGTAGCTAAATTTGAACTCCAGACTTTCTGACTCCAGGCTCATCGTTCTATCTACGCTGCCACCTACTTACTTTTAGAGCACGTACCGATACAGAAAGTTTTGCAAGGCAGCTTTACAATTCCTGTGCCTAATGAGGGAGAGAATCTTGCCTTTAAACCAATACATACAGGTCAAAGAAATCCCTATGTTATCAGGCCCAGAATCCTTGGCCAAGATGAATTGTTTCTTAAAATAGATTCATGATATCATTTGTTATGTAGAAATATTAGAAGATTGTTGGAGATCTCACATAGCTATGTTAGTATGTAAGTTTTTTCATCGCAGCTTATTAATTTTCGAGACCCAATTTACATCCTCTGTGTTCAGTGCCAGTGTTGTCATGGTAATGTGATGACACCAGGACTTTGCTACTCCTTACCTATTGACTTCAGCAAGGGCTAGGTAGTCAGAATTCCTGAGTGGTTTTGGGAAAGCTCTCAAATGTTTAAGGTGCCCGGGTGCATCAAATTAGAAGGAACTAATCAGAACAAGAAGCTGTCTGTTCAAATATTTGTGACATGGTTTTGTATTAATGTCTATGAGAAGAATTTCAACATGAGCAAGAGCTGAGAGCTACAGAAATTACACTAACATCAGAATGAAACCTTTTAATGAAATATACTTTCCTTTTTCACTCCAATAGTTGACATACATTTCACTCAGAGAGGAATATCACAATCTGATTTTAACTTTAAAGAAAAGGAATCCCTAAGTATAACTCATCTAATAATATTGCTTCACATTCAATTAAATTCAATTTATTTCAATTCAATAAGCATTTATTAAGTGCCTACTATTTTCTACCCTGCCTCACTCAAATCCAATTCAATTGCAAGTCATGTCATCATCTTCCTGATGTCTTGGTTTTCTTCAAGAACGATCCTATTGAAGGCCTATTTAAATATCTTCATATGGCTATATATTTTTAATCCATTTAATAATAAAAAAAATCTTTATCTTAACTTTTATATTGGCTTATCTGTATGGGTATTGTTCTCCCCTTTTGACGGAGAGGTTTTCTCTTTGTTTTTGTATCTCTAGCATCTAGCACAGAACTTCTCTCCCTCCCTCTCTCTTTCTCTCTCTCTCTCTCTCTCTCTCTCTCTCTCTCTCTCTCTCTCTCTCTCTCTCTCTCTCTTTACTACATACTTGTTGAAATGAATTGAATTGAATCAAGTATGTATGTAAGCAAGCAGTACTGGATAACGAGACTACCATATGACTCCCAGATAGCTACTGGGAAGGAAAGAAGTCTATAAAATAAAAAAGAAGAAAAGAAAAGAAAAAAATTATAAAGAAGAGGAGAGGAAAGAAAAGAAATGACTGCTCCTTTCCCATAAGGAAAAGTTTGCTCTGAAACTGTAGTCTTGGATGAATTCCAAAGGAGTGTGAACCTAAAGAAAGAGCAACAGACTTTTCTCATACTCTCTAGATCATTATGCTCCCATGTTAGAGCAGAACTTGCAGAAAATCTCTAAAATCAAGTTTAGATATGGTTTTTGTCTAGGATTCTCCCTGCCTCCCCTCCCAAAGAAAAGGTTTAACAGAGTCCTTTCTAGAAAAATTACTTAATGTTTAAAGCAATAGATACAAGATTTAGGACAGCTATTTATTTCTTCCACTTGAAAATAAAATGCCTAAAAGACAAAGACTAAGAATGCATTGACAAATATTTAGCATATAGAATAGCAACTGGAAACTCCTATTGTACTCACATAGGAGGTAGAAAAGATCCCTAAGAAACCCCTGGGTCTGTTCAATAGATGTTTGGCATTCACTTTGGACTGTAATAATGTCTGAGCACCAACTGAAGGTCCGTGTCTTACAGCCAGATAGGCATACATGGTTCATCCTTCTGGCAGTGGATACCTTTTCCTCTGAGAGAGCTGCTTTTCACAAAGCATTTCCCAATCCCAATTAGCATCCAGGACTTCCAAACTTCCTGAACTCAAGAAGTAACTGCTAATACTGACTGCTTCTGCAAACCCCTTATCCCAATAATAAGTCCTTCCCAGAATTTCTGTTTTAGAGAAGGTCTTAGATTAGCCATCACATATTTTCTGGTTTTAGTAGCCATGACTTTTCCATTTCTTTTTACCTTCTCCATTAGAATGTAAGTTTCTTGAAGACAGGAAGTATCTTTCTTTTTCTTATAATTGTATACCCAGCCAGTTACCCGGTACATAGTGTTTTTAAAAAAAATGTTTATTGACTAAGGCTGGAGATGTCCACCTGTCAGGACTGCCAATCAGTCATCGGTGCTCAGGGAAGCACAAAGCAGAAAAGACAGCCAGGATCTTGAGATTCAGTCTCAGGATCACCTGTGAAAACATATATATTTTCTGTCATATGTTGGTTGCTGTGACTGGCGAAGGAAAGAGAAGGAATGGGAAGGAAATTATTTCCTCTCCACCCTCACTAGAAGTTCAAGGCAGAATTGGTATTAACTGCATTCAAACAAAGAGGCTGATAGATGAGTGAGAGAGTGAGAGGGAGACAGACAGACAGACACAGACACAGAGAGACAGAAACTCAGATACACAGTTTTTAATCCCTTCTTTTTAAGAGATTATTGAGGAAGCTATACTTCCTGACTCAAGGTTTAATCTTCTTTGGAGCTGCCTTTATCCCTTCTCCTCATCACAGGGTCAGGGGACCAAATAGGAATCTCTGATTGTTCATCTCCTTTTTCAAGGGCCCATATTCTTACATATTAGCTGAAATGGCCACGGTTATCTCAAGTGCAAGTTAATGAATGTCAACAAAGGACTACTGCATCAGCACAAATTGCAAGACATATAGTGGTTGAGCCAGAAAACAAGTCTCTTTCTCAGAAGTTACATGTCTAACTCCATAGGAAGTGTTCTAGTCCCAGATCAGAGGGGTTCCTCTGAATATCTTTGTTCGAAGAGAAAAGAGCAATTAGATGGAGAGAAAATTTCTAATTTGGGGAAAAAGTGAATCTTTTTGAATGGATTTAGGCTGCTGACATCTACTGGGAATGTAGTATAGAGTGATAAAATGGAAAGAGCATTGATTTTTTGAGCTAGAGGATCCAGATTCAAATTCTGCCTCTGTCAATTACAATTTGTGAGACCTCAGGAAAATTGTGACTTGCCTAAACCTCAGTTTTCTCAACTGTAGAATGATGAGATTGGATTAGATGTTCTCTAGGCTCCCTTGTAGCTATGAATCTATGATTCTATGAGTTTTATCCTACTATCACTCTCTTTATGTTTCCTCTCATAGATGAATTGTCATGAAAACTAGACACCAAAAGGAATGCTAAGGCAACCCTGTCATTTAAATTTATCAGCTAAATAGGAATGCTTTGCTGGTATGTGAGATTGAACAAAAAAAAAGAGTGGCCAAAAAGTTGTGGACAAGCTACTACTTAGAAGAGCTTTTGATAGCCATCTGACCTGAAGTTAGGGAGCTATGCTGGGAAGGGACTGGCTCCAAGAAAGGGATTAAAGATGATTTAGAAATACACACTCTATTCAAACTTCAGAGGTAAAAGTAGGAGGGAAGGAATTAAAGTTCAATTAAGTATAGGCTACTAGTAGAGAGAAGTACAAAATTACATGTGGGTGTTTATATCTCTCTGTGCAGTGTGTTATTATGTTAAGTTCATGGTCTGATGAGTCAGGTTGAAATGCCCAGGTTGGTGGAAATTCTGTTTTAAGGAAATTATTATTATGGAAGATGAATGGCTCATGACCATGTCCAGATTTGGACTGGGTGGTTGGGCCCATCCCTGTGCTAGGAAAGATCACTCCCTCCAATGTGGCCTCCAGAGCTTTTGACATCTTTGTACTGTGAACAAAGAGACTCAAAAAAGTTCAAAAAGACAACCATAGATCTTTATAATAAATGAAATCAGATCAGTCCGATTCAGTCTTTATCGGAATGACAGACACTTGGAAACAGGTGCCAGTTCCATCCAGTTGAAGTGAGGCCAGGGCTAAGGACAGCTAGTTCCTCTATATCCAGTTTTTTCCCCTCAGAATTCTAGACACCTGAATGAACACCTGCAATAAAAATAGTCCATAACTTCCTACTAGTCCCTTTAGTTTTCATCTTGGAAATCTAGGAGACATGGTTTTGGTCGTTCTTTTGCGGGGGAGGGTATGGAGAGGGAGAGGAAGGGGTTAAGAGCAGTACCCTGCCACCTTCTTCTTCATCATCTGTCCTCTCTATTTTCTCACAACCACAATCTCCATCTTTATGTACAATGATAATTCATCTACCTGTTCTGATATCCAGTTTACATGCTCTATTCACAAGTTGACGAGAAATAAAAACCCCAAGATCATTAGCAATTAGATTTCCTTGGAAGGTTGGCTATATATGCCTTGCCAGAAGGTGGGTTACCCTTGTAAAATTTGCTTTTGGGGTCCATCTGCTTCCCTTTTGAATACATGACTGTATATGTGTTGGGGCAGCTGGAGGGGGATTTTTATTTAAAAAATTATAATTCTGACATATAATAACATAAATTTGTAGGGAATGTTTGCTAATTTCCTTCTCAGTCAACTATACCTGTAAGAAACCAGGATGTATAAACTATGCGGTCATAACCAAAGATTTCATCTTTTATTCTATTAGCTATATTCAATTTTCAGCAGAAGTACTTGAGAGAAAATAAATAGGCTTTTAAGTACTGACTTTAAGTTTATTGATCTTTTGTTCTTACATTATTTACACTTCCCAATATATCCCTCTTCTTCTCTTACTGAGAGAGTCACTCTTTATGACAAAGAATGAAAAAAAGGCAGGGGGGAGGTGGAAGGAGGAGTCCAGCAAAACTGATTGATTCATTTAAAAAAATCCGATGCTTTACGCAATGTTCAATACAAATAGCTCCGTTGAGGGGAGATAACTTCTTATATCTAGTTGATGGAGCCAAGCTTGGTTATTAAAATTTCCCAGCATTCAGTTTTGATTGCTTTATTGTTACTTTCAGTTTTAATCATTGCATATCTTGTTTTCCTGTTTCTGCCTATTTCACTTTACATAAGTTCATATAAGTAATCTTCACATACTTCTCTGTATTCATACTATTCAACTGATTTTTTGTAGTACAATAAAATGAATTAATTTTTGTGCCATAATTAGTTTAACCATTCCTCAATCAATGGGCAATCACTTTGTTTCCATTACTGTAAAAAAAGACTGCTACAAATAATTTGGTATGTATGGTGGCTTTCATTTTTGGCATTGACCTTCTTTTAGATATATTCTTATTAATGGAATTTCTAGGTATTTTCGTTACTTCCTTCATACAATTCCCCATAAACTTGAAAATAATTAATTTTATAGTGAAAGTGAATTCTACAGACTTGTTCTTGTTCTAAAAGTTGATATTGTTGTAGAAATGTTCTATAGAGAGCCCAGCCAAATGGGAGAGATAAAACCCAGATTATAAAATCTCGATACAGATAAAAAAACCAGACTAAAGGCAAAATATAGAAGGTATTCCCTAGATAGCCTGGAGAAAGGGGAAGTCCTTCAATTATTTCTGCTAAAAACAAGAAAACTAAAAAAATTCTCGTTTTCTTTTTCAGAAAACAGAGAAATAAGGGAAACTGCTGCCCAGGGCCTAATGATGACCGGTTTACTGCATTTATTGACCTGTGAATTGTCTTGAAAGAGTGCATTCTTATACAAATTGCTTATATTTTCTGTGTAATAGACAAGTATTGTCTGTTTTTATAAGCTTTGTCCTTATGTTAAGTTTGTGTTTCCAAAGAAACAGTCTCCCCTAGCTTCTACTCCTACCTCTTCCCAGGATAGCCATTTACCAATTCCACTCTGTTTATGTCAGGTCATTGCCCCTTAGAGATACCTTGCAAGGCTTTTCTTAGAGAAATAATCGGACCAGGGACTTACATAACAACAGCTAGCACTGATATAGCACCTATTATATGCCAGACATATGCCAAGTACTTTACAAATATCTCACTGGATCCTCAAAACTATCCTAGTAAGTATTATTATTTATTTTCATTTTATGGTTTAGGAAGCTGAGACAAATAGTTTATGACTTACTCAAGGTTATAAAGCTATTAAGTCAGCAAGCTCCTGCTTGAGATGGTAAGTGGTATGGTTTATGTTGCTTTCTTTCTGAGAACTCACACCCTAATAATTAGGAATAAAAAAATTTGTTGGTTTATGCATCCATTCCATCTGTCAAGATTTACTTGGGAAAGAAACCTACCTCTTCTCATTGACCTGGGAACTATTGTGCATTCAGGACGCAGATCTAATGTGGAACAACATGAATACAATGATATTCTTCTCAAGATAAAGACTTCATGCAGAATGAACATTCTCAACTACAAGAAGCTAGTGCTGACCTTATGGACAGTTCTTGTCCCAGTAAGATTCTGAGGGATGAGAAACAAAAGGGAGCAGTTAACTTGGATTGGCAGGTGTCTTACATGTCACTGTGAACCTTTCCCATCAGAGGAATGTGAAGTATAACTCTTCGGGCAAGAATTATCTGTAAAATGAGCTGGAGAAGGAAATGTCAAACCACCCCAGTATCTTTGCCCAAACAAAAAAACCCACAAATGGTGTTACAAAGAATTGGACATGACACAACAATATGTTTCTGAC